>JBBJLS010071765.1:0-10862 GCA_037577275.1 Bryconaethiops microstoma
ACACTGATAAACCTGCACTATTCTCTCCACCTTCTTTACACACTGATAAACCTGCTCTATTCTCTCCACCTTCTTTATACACTGATAAACCTGCACTATTCTCTCCACCTTCTTTAAATATCTGCACTTCAAATCTACTTTCAATGTTTGTTTCCTGATTCATTAATATGTTTGTTCTGTACTTGTAAAGCACCAATGTGTATGATAAAGACCTACATCAGTAAACTTGACTTTATCCTCTTGTAGAAATGCGTATCGCTGTCTTGGTTTAGTTTCTGCCTCCCAGAAACATAAAGGCACTGTTGTGTTTCTACTGGAAAACCTGAGTTCAGTAGGGCGTCCCACAGGGCTCCGTTTGAGGCCCGCTTCTCTTCATCATTTATACCTCTTTCATTCAGCATGTTCAGCTACGGTTTAGGCTGAAGATTAATCTTGTCCCTCAGCTTCTCTTCCACCTACCTCTTTACATCAGGTTGCCTTCATGGTATCAAACCCTAGATCTCCTCAAATGTTCTGACAGAAGTGATTTTTCTCTCACTTTATGTGACCTCATAAATATTCCCTCAAACTCAGCCTGGAATCTCAGAGTTGTTTTCGATTTTGATCTTTGCAGGCTCTCCTACTGCTTCTTCCTTCTTCATTGTTTTCCCATTTTCAGAGGCACACATTTTATTACCTCTCGCATGGATCACTGAAAACCGGGATTTCCTGCCAAAACTGCTTGGAAAACAGCAGAACGTGCAAAAATCAGCAACCTATTTATTCCCTCACAACAGAACACCTGCTCACATCTCGTCAGTTCTCTTCTAGTTATTCCTAAAGTCTTCTCATCATCTCCAGCTTTTACAGAGAGATGGGGGAGAGGGAGGACCACCCTACCCACCTAGAGAGAGAGAGGACAGTTATACTGAGAGATGGGGGAGAGGGAGGACCACCCTACCCACCCAGAGAGAGAGAGAGGACAGTTATACTGAGTGATGGGTAAGAAGGAGGACATCTCCTCCTTCTTAAAAAGTTATGGCCTATTAATTTTTTTCCATATCATTCATTATAAGGTAAATTAAGGCCATACCCCAGTTCTGACAGTGACGTTATTTTTCTACCAATAACCACATCTGCTGCACATGTCAAATAGTATTATTGTGCGAAACAGCAGAAACATTACTGATCAAGGTAAAACCGTCATCTCTGCTCTAATTTAGAACATATCCTGAACAGTGTTTACAAACAATAAACATGAACTACATTTGTTTTAAACATTATCCTTTTTAACATTATCCCTAAACTCCTGCCTGAGGATGCAGATAAACGCTGATTTTAAGGCAGAACTGCGTGAGCTGAGCTCCTCCTAGACTGAGGAGAAGCTGCCTCATCATTTACGGCATTTATCAGACGCTTTTATCCAAAGCGACTTCCATTCCCTAACTACAGGGGGCAGTCTCCCAGTCTCCCTGGAGCAACTGGGGGTTAAGGGTCTTGTTCAGGAACCCAGTGGTGGTGCTGAAGGTAGGATTCAAACCCACCACCACCCCAAACCATCATTAGCAATGTACCTTGTTCCCGGGCTGCTAGTTAGCCAGCATCGATTCTTTATAAACTGACCTAGAAATAAATGTATTATTATCTACATTTTATTTCAGTCGTATCCAGAAGTTTGTCCAACCCTGGTCAAATTACACATTTGGTGAAGTCGAAACAGTGCACATGCTTTACATAGAACACATTTCTGGTTAAAGTCTGGTAAAATTGAGGGTGTGAGTTGCTAGTGGCCTGAGGTACTAGGTGCTAAGTGTTACATTAGAAGCCAGTCTAATGTGAGAAATGTGGCGGTACTGACCAGGTCAAGGGAGCAGTCACAGTTGGACAGGTCCAGAGTCTGCAGGCTGTTCGGCTGACCCAGGAAATTCCACAGATTCTACAGAGACAAACCAGATTCAAAATTCACTTTAATTAATGAATTAATCAGTAACTGTGGGACATTTATAAATTCCAGCACATTTATAAATGACAGGTTAAGGCAAGTGTGTGTGTGTGTGTGTGTTCGTAAACGCGTTTACATACAGGCAGGTCGTCTCCCCTCAGTGTGTTCCCAGACAAGTCCAAGTGTGTGAGTGTGTTGAAGACAGTGGGGTTGGAACACAAAGCCTGAGCCAGACTGTTCACACCTGACAATGTAAAGTAAAGTGAAGTGGGCCATTATAGTCATGTGTGAACACACTACAGCACACAGTGTGAACAGTGTGAAACTTTTTTCTCTGCATTTAACCCATTAAACCCATTCACCAAGTGAAGCAGGGGGCTGCCACCAATGAAGGGCGCCCAGGGAGCAGTGTGTGGGGGATGGTACCTTGCTCAAGGGTGCCTCAGTGGTGCCACAAGCAGTGCTGGGATTTAAACCCACAACCTTCTGATTGCAGGGGCAACGCCCTAACCACTAGGCCACCAGCTGCCCAAAAAATGACACAGATTAGAGCTGGACGATACTAATAAAATTCATATGATGATATTTATCCTAATATATGACGGTGACAGATGATAAAAAGCTTTGTGTCTGTATTGGGGAGGGGGTTGTGTGTATGTGTGCCATATTCACCTTTAGTTGAGAGGGAATTTTTAGAGAGGTTTAAATGCTTCAGACCAGATGGAAGTTTTCCCAATGAAAAACTCAAATATGCAACACCTGAAAAACACTCTTATATTACATTACATAGGTTTGGAAGATGCTTTTATCCAAAGTGACGTACAATACGAGGAAACATTCAGTCATCACCACCATCTTCATCAACCTCATGATCATGATCATAATCACCATATCAATCACCAAAATAACCAGCACCTCCATCATAATCAACACTCACCACAAGAGTCACCGTCATCTTTACCACCATCACAAAACATCAATCACTTCTCACAATCACCGCCATCATACCCATCAAGATCGTAATCACCATCATCCAAATAATCACATAAATCACCATGTAAAAAAAATCAGCATCATAATCACCACCACCATAATCAAAGCATTAATCACCATCATGATCATCACATCAGTTACCACCATGATCATCTTCATCACTTTCATAATCATTTCATCAGTCACCACCATCATAACCATCACCACCATCATAATAATCACAACCACCATAATCACATCAGTTGCCACCATAATCACCATCATCATAACCATCACAGCCATTATAACCATCACCACCATCATAATAATCACAACCACCATAATCACATCAGTCAGCACCATAATCACCACCATCACAATCATCCCATCAATCTCCACCATCAAAATCATCACTTGAATCGTCACCATAATCACCACCATCATAATCATTACAACCATCATAATTACATCAGTCACCACCATAATCATAACCATCACAACCATCATAATCATCACATCAGTCGCCACCATAATCACCACCATCACCACCATCATAATCATCACATTGGTCACCACCATAATCACCACCATCAAAACCATCACCACCATCACAATTGTCCCATCAATCTCCACCATCAAAATCATCACTTGAGTTGTCACCATAATCACCACCATCATAATCATTACAACCATCATAATTACATCAGTCACCACCATAATCCTAACCATCACAACCATCACAACCATCATAGTCATCACATCGGTCACCACCATAATCACCACCATCATAACCATCATAACCATCACATCGGTCACCACCATAATCACCACCATCATAACCATCACAATCGTCACATCAATTTCCACCATCATAATCACATCAGTCACCACCATAATCACCACCACCATAACCATCACAATCATCATAATCATCACATCAGTTACCACCATAATCACCACCATCATAACCATCATAATCATTATAATAATCACATCAGTCACCAACATAATCACCACCATCACAACCATTATAATCATCACATCGGTCACCACCATAGTCACCACCATCACAATCATTGCAACCATAATAATCACATCAGCAACCACCATAATCACCACCATCACCACCATCATAATCATCACATCAGCCACCACCACAATCACCATCATAACTAAAACATCAGTCATCACCTTAATCACCTCTATCATTGTTACCTTCATAAACATTACCACCATCATAAAAATCATATCAATGATCACCACATTCATCAGAAACATAATCCTCACTACAATCATAACCAATGATGTTATGTCATGCTGGTGTTACCTTTGTCCTCTAAAGAGTTGTTGGCCAGGTTGAGTGTGTGTAGAGCTGAGTGTGGGTTCTGGCTCAAAGCGCTGGCCAGCTTCTGTGCAAAATCACTAGAAAACACACACACACACACACACACACACACACACACGCGCGCGGTAAGAACGTATATTCGGTGTATATGATGAACAAGTTCTTTATAAACAATGTTGAGAACTGTATGCACAAACTTGTGTTTATCCAAACATTGCTTGTGTGCGTGTGTGTTAGTACGTGCGTGCATGCGTGCACGTGTAAGTGTGTGTTTTCTTACGCTTTGAGTCCTGTGTTTTCCAGAACCAGTTCCTCTAGCCTGCTAGAACGAGCAACTACTCTCAAGATTTGGTCACATAAGTCTGTTGGCTAACACACACACACACACACACACACACACACACACACACACACACACACACACACACACACACACACACACACACACAGGTAAAAAAAAATATAAGAGCATTTAGGCAAAAGAAGACAAAAGCAGAAAGGAGCGCTGTACCAGTTTGTAATCCTTTAGGGAGAATTTGGTGAACCACTGGTTGAACTCCAGCACAGCCACGATGGCCATCAGATCCCTCAGCACAGAACAGAAACACACAAACATCATCATCATTACCATCACCATCACCATCACCATCACCATCACCATCACCATCAGCAGCAGCTTTTAAGGACATTAAATTTCACAAATTTATCCACAAAACATTTTGGGGCATCAGTATGACGATAATAAAGTACCGTGTCTGAAGAAAATACACTTAAAACCTGTTTAGCTGATACGAGCATTAGAATGTATTCAAATAATATTCATGTAAGTAGTGATTTTTTCTTTGCCTTTGTGTTTGCTTCATCATTCCCAGACCTCTCTGGAAGGAAGTCCGGTATTACACTGATGTTCTCCTCAAATGGCTCAATCAAAACTTCAGAAGATTAAATCAGAAGTTGTTGAGTTTCACAAATCTATGCAAAGTCTGGAGGCATCAAAGTGGAATCTGTAATTGAGCCTGTATTCTTCTAACCAGCTCCCAAAACTTCAAGGACTTTTTACAACAAAACAAATCTTGATATTATTGAACGCTTACTTGTTTGTTTGCCTTTATTCTAATGTTAATATGTGTATTTTCCGGGTATTTTTTCTGTAATTTAAATCCCTCACTGCTCAGATGAACGCCTTTAAAGAGTTTGCACAAGAGCCTAAGATCTTAAGATTTGTGCACAGTACTGTAGGTACATCTATCCAAAAACAACTGAATTAAACAAACAAGAAAAACCACAATGTTTCTGTTTACTATAAAATAGCTATGTACTAATTCTTTGGGAATATTCAACAGTTGAATCTTCATCTCTCAGCTTCATGTCTACCAAAGTGTCTCCACTGGTATGTAGTTCAAAGCTTAGACCGTTGTCTGAAATGTCTGAGTGCTAAGGAGTGCTTACATCACAACTACTGAATCAAATACTTGGGCTTTGGCATGATCCGCTGCCACTGATATCATCACAGATATGTGTGATATTTATTTCCTCTAGATAAACCAAATGTTTATTTTGTTAATGCAAACCAACAGAAAATACGCTCATTTGCATGAAAATTTTAAGAAAAACACACACAAACACACACACACCAGCAGTGTGTGTTACCTGTTCTCCAGGTGGATAAAGTCCTGCAGGTTGAGCTCCTGTGTGTCCTGGGTGAGGTAAATGGTGTCCACATCCTGGAAGCAGAGGAATGGAGTGAGGGATGAGGGGAAAGGAGGAGGGGAGAGTGAGCGAATAAGAGAGAGAGGAAACTGTACATACCCACTGAACCTCCTCTCTGTAGGGGAGCCCCAGCTGATCACACACACACCAATACATACGAGAGAAAGCACCTATATAGAGAAAATGAGAGAGAGAGAGAGAGAGAGAGAGAGAGAGAGAGAGAAAATCAGGTATAGAGACGTAGAGAGAGAGGGAGAGGTACACAGACCATTATAAAGGTTTTTGTGAATATATATCATTAGTAATTGTGTGCATTTGTGTGTGTGTGTGTACCGCAGGGTCCAGTGTCAGTAGGTGTGTTATTTTCCCATGCTGTCTGTAGACTGACCATCCTCTCTGCTGGCTTTAGAGATAATTTTTTCATCACCCTCCTACAACACACACACACACACACACACCCACACACCCTTCAGTTTAATGTTTAACAGTAAGGAGTAAGCACGGTGATAACAGTAGTGCAGGTGTGTGTGCAGTGAACTGACATACACCGGGTTCAGTCCTGGACAGTGCTCCTGAATGCTGCTCCCGATCTGAGCAACGATTTCATCAACTTCCTCATTAGAGCCAAGCTTCAGAGACAGTGCACCTTTATCATACTCCACAATCAACTGCACACGCACACACACACACACACACACACACACACACACAGAGTGATTCCAGATCTTTCCCAGCAAGCCCAGAGGCTCAGGCATGTAAAATATCAATGTAGGAACTCTGATCCGGGGTCAACTGGGATCATCTCTTTCTCCTACAGTGTAGGTTGTATTATTATTATTATTATTATTATTATTATTATTATTATTATTATTATTAAAATGTATTATTATTATTATTATTATTATTATTATTAGTAGTAGTAGTAGTAGTAATAGTAGTAGCATTTTTATTATTTTATGTTGAAATGTGAAATAATTCAAAATCAGTCACATTTGATTGTTCATTTGTGTGATTAGCATGATTAGCTGCTAGTCTGTCTGGATGTATCAGTCTGGATGTACAAATCATCTGCAATGTGATACGTAAGACAGGGATAAAAGGATATTAAGGTTAATAACTGAATAATAAGCCCAATAGTCAAATCAAGTTGAATATGAATTATAAGGTTGTAGCTGAATCAAAAACAGAACCTCTATCAGCGATATCTTACTCCACAGCGTTTCACAGTATTCACATTAAGAGAAACACACCTGGTTCGGCTTGGTGCTGCTGATGGCCTGAATGTCAAAGAAGTTGAAGGTCTGTTCTATCTAGATGAAAAGAGAACGTTAGAGGAGTAGCTCTGAAACCCAGTCCCTGGACCCAGAGTGTTCTTCCTCCTCTAATGCACATAATGAAAGTCTTGGTAATTATTTGATGGTGGGATTGAGGTCTGTTGGTGTTAGGATCGTTATGAAAAACACAGAAAACTACTGCATTTGAGTATTTCTGAGTGTTACGGATTAGGGTTGAGGGATGTGATGATGTAATTGTTAGAAGGATTCTGTAAATCAAATTTGTTGGCATATTTTTCTGGAGATTTTCTGACCCCAAACTGCTTCTATTTTCAGCAAATCTACATCTTTTACAAGGCAATATCACTACAGCTGTGGTTGTTTGGGTTTTTTTTACTTCTTAATTATTGTGAAAATGGACAATTTCAGGCATGCAACCGTTTTCACCATCTGATTCATAAAAATTAACTCTTGTACCATTTCATTATATATATTATATATATTCTCTAAACATTTCCTTGTTGGTGAATGACTAAAGGAGTTTGGCTTCTGTGTCACCGGAAATTTGTACCCGAGTAAAACAGGAAGTCAGTGACGACCACTTCAGAATTCCTGAAGACTATAGTAGTCTTAGGATCAAAACATGGGAGGTCAACTTAATCCAGCAGTGACTCTTTTTTGCCTTTTTGTGGGTGTGTGTGTGTGTGTGCGCACGCGTGTGTGTGTATGTGTGTGTGAGCACATCCAGCTGTTCACATTTGGCATGGTTTCTCCTCCTGTAAGCTAATAGGAAATGAAATCTTTGAGCAGAGACACACACATATAAACACACACAGACACACACAGACACATACACACAGCTGTGAAAACAGCTGGTGGGAAAAGAAAATAGAGAACAATTTGTGTGAGGAAAAGGAAGAGACAGAGAGAGAGAAAGGAAAAAGAGTGAGAGAGCCTGAGAAAGAAGAACAAAAGAGAGGAAAAATCGACGAGAGAAAAGAAGCAGCTTGAGAGACTGAGAGAGGGATTGAAAAAGAAAAAGCTAGAGAGGGACAAAGGGAGTGAAGAGAAAGATGCAGAGAAAAAGAAAGAGAAAGAGAGAGAAACAGAGAGAGAGAAAGAAAGAAAGAGAGAGAGAAAGAAAGAGAGAAAGAGAGAGAGAGAAAGAAAGAAAGAGAGAGAGAAAGAAAGAGAAAGAGACAGACAAAGAGAGAAAGAAAGAGAGAGAGAGAGAGAAAGACAGAAAGAGAGAGAGAGAGAAAGACAGAAAGAGAGAGACAGAGAGAGAGAGAGAGAGAAAGAAATATATAAAGAGAGAAAGAAAGAGAGAAAGAAAAAGAGAAGGAGAAAGACAGAGAGAGGGATTTGAAATCTTGTGGTAAACAGGTTGAAGCATGTTTGAAAATTCATCAGGCAGCACACACACACACACACACACACACACACACACACACACACACACACACACGCACACACACACACACGCACACTTACTCTGGCAGGGACTCGAGTGGACAGCAGAAAGGCCCGGTGAGGAGTCAGAGCCTGACGAGAGAAGGGAAATGATTAAGCGTGACCACAACTGGACTCCTACAAACCACAACAGAGCTCAGCTCAGACAAATAAAACAACTGTTTAAAACTGGTTCCAAACAGTAGGACACATCATCAGGTTATATTAGTGTCTGGGTTACTTGGCCGGCTCTGTGGAAACTGTTCTCCCACTCAGGGTTCTTCTGTAGGTCAGGAGAGGAAAAAAGACAAAAGAAAAACAAGCATTTAGCACTAAAACTCTAAAGAAACATCTGGACTTCTAAACATGGTTAGTTTGACTGTAAGCCATTACAAGCTTTTTATAAACCGCATGTCTGAAAGTTTGCAGACACCTGCTCATCCAGTGTTTCTTCAAAAATCTTGGGAGTTTGTCCCCCTTAGCTCTTCTCAGGACCTTTTACACTAGATTCTGGAACATTGCTGTGAGGATTTGATTTGATTGCATTTAGCTATGAGAACATTAGTGAGGTAAGATACTAATGTTGGATGATTTGTTCTGGATCACAAACTCCATTCCAACTTACTCCATCCGGAGATACTGGGTGAAGCTCCATCACTCCAGAGAACACAGTTCCAAGTGCTGTGCGGCGTTGGATGCTCTGCACTGGGCATAATGACCTTAGGTTCATGTGTGGCTTCTCTAGAGTATTCCATTCTACTGGCCAGTGTTTTTTACGGAGACTACAGAAACACCTGGATCAGTGTTGAGAACCTTATAGCACTAATTAAAAGGTGTGGCTAGACACTTTTGGACATACAGTGCGTATGAAAGCAATATCCTACTTAATCCAGCGTAACATCAATTATTTGGACAAACAATGTGGTGTGCTAACAGTACGCTATGGTTGCTAAGCAACACAATGATCAAAAATTACTGATGGGTCAAGCCAAGTATGTTTACTGTCATTTCAGTCATAAACACAGTACACAGGGAAGTGAAAAAACGTTCCTCTAGGACCACAATGAAACACAAAGAACAAAAACAGAAACAACACAAGATTACATAAGAGCAGACAGGACAAAGCGAGAGACTGCAAGAAACACAACAGGACAACATTTAGTGTAGTCATATGTGTGCCTACACCGATTATTTTACGACTTCTCCAAACATGGCTTAGCCAACCAGATTTCAGAGCCATAACTAGTAATTATGTATGCATGTATAATCTAGCAATAACATAACAGGCTGATTCAGGTGCAACATCACAAACCTTCAACCAGTTTCATAGAGCTGGTTCAAACAACAGGCCTGGAATAACGAGGTAACATTTATAAACGAGAACTCAGAGTCTTTAGTTGTGCTTCTGATGGAGCAGACACACTTCCTCTCTTCAGTCCACGCTGTCCAAGCCAGACATGCGTCTAATATCTGTCCCTCTGACCAGTGATGTTTTTTTGTGCATGAGGAAGGTGTGATCTCCATGCAGATCCAATCAAATCACACACTGAAACTGTCCACCGAGTTTCGCCACAGATCTAGTAAACTAGTGGGTAAAACACTTGCCTGTGAAACAGATGACCACAAAGTTGCAGGTTCAAACCCCCCCGCACTTTCTACCACTGCGTCCTTGAGCAAGACACTAAACCCTCAGCAGAAGATCCTCCTGGACTTTTCATTTTGTAAGTTACTTGAGCTACGAAAACAAACAAACGTGAGCCTCTCCGAGTTAACCAACTTAGTCGGTTAACAGTTGACTTGACTGGCCATTAATATTTTAACGCTGCAGTGCAGACTTTGCATTTCTTTTGGTATGTAAAGAACATGATTAAAAAACAGAAAATGCACTGCTTTTTATTTTTAAACTAACAAGCACTTCACACGCTCCTTTTTCATTTTATGATGAAACAGATCAATAATAAGTGTTTCCATAGAGCTACTGAATTCTGGCCATGTGCACACACTCACTCTGAATCATTTACAGCACATCCAACAACAAGGGCAGCATGGAACGTCTTTTATAAACAGCCACACACAGAAAGCTCCAGTTGTATTCTACTATGACGAACATCCATACACACACACACACACACACACACACACACACACACACACACACACACACACACACACACACACAAACACACAC
>JBBJLS010071766.1:0-10862 GCA_037577275.1 Bryconaethiops microstoma
TCTTTCTTGTGGATACGCGTGTGTGTTTTTTTACACACACGTACACACACACACACACACACACACACACACACACACACACACACACGCACACGCGCGCGCACACGCACCCAACTTTTCAAATCCCATCAATACACATTACATTCTATACATGCTTCTGTATTTATTTTTATTCTACTGTTAAATAGAGTTTCATTCTATACTTACGTTTAAAAAATTTTATTCTAATGTGTTACTATTAAAAGATCTCAGGACCTGTTGAGGGTAAATAGGGCCGCTGGAGGGAACCAGCCTGAAACCGAACTGCCACATGATATGTAAACACACTCATAATGAAACACTGTAAAAACAGAATAATTGCAGTTTATCTGCTTTGTTTCATGCTTTATAGAGCAGTAGTGATAATTTGTGTAATTTTGCTCTGGAACTTTATCAAAATCTAGAAACAATCTCAAAAGCTCTTTGATTTTCTTGGATGTCCCTGTAAACCATGAAGACACAATGTGGGCTCAAACCACTGAAAAATTCAAGGGCTTAAACAAAAAATACCCTGTTTACTTTTCAGACGCTTGGCTTTGTTTTGCTGAATGAAACTTATTCGACTGTATTGAACTGGACACAGTTCAGGACTGGTAGAAAATGACGAGAAGCCAAATGGCGAGTCTGAGAGAGAAGCTAGACAATAAACACAGCCAGCAAATGATGACACAATCGGAGACGAGATCTCACACACAGAGCTTCAGAGAGGGGCTGCAGACAACACAGACTTCCTTCACCTGTGTGGGCATTCCAGAGCACACAGTTCAAATTCCGCCTCTGTCATGTCACAGAAGACCCAACAGGTCCTGCGGAAGGGGGGCACAATTACTGCACAGATACACATTTACTGCACCATTACACATTTACTGCACCGACACACAATTACTGCACCGACACACAATTATTGCACAGATACACATTTACTGCACCGTTACACAATTACTACACCGTTACACATTTACTGCACTGACACACAATTACTGCACCGACACACAATTACTGCACCGACACACAATTACTGCACCGTTACACAATTGCTGCACCGACACACAATTACTGCACAGATACACAATTACTGCAGCGTTACACAATTACTGCAGCGTTACACAATTACTGCAGAGTTACACAATTACTGCACCGACACACAATTACTGCACCGATACACAATTACTGCACCGTTAGACAATTATTGCAGCGTTACAAAATTACTGCACAGACACACAATTACTGCACTGACACACAATTACTGCACGGATACACAATTACTGCACAGATACACAATTACTGCACAGACACACAATTACTGCACAGACACAAATTTACTGCATCATTAGACAATTACTGCAACTACACACAATTACTGCAACGACACACAATTACTGCACCGTTACACAATTACTGCAACGACACACAATTACTGCACAGGCACACAATTACTGTACCGACACACAATTACTGCACAGGCACACAATTACTGTACCGACACACAATTACTGCACCGTTACACAATTACTGCAACGACACACAATTACTGCACCGATACACAATTACTGCAACGACACACAATTACTGCACCGACACACAATTGCTGCACAGATACACAATTACTGCACAGATACACAATTACTGTATCATTACACAATTACTGAACAGATACACAATTACTGCATCGTTACACAATTACGGCACAGACACACAATTACGGCACAGACACACATTTACTGCATCATTAGACAATTACTGCACCGACACACATTTACTGCACCGTTAGACAATTATTGCACCGTTACACAATTACTGCAATGACACACAATTACTGCACAGACAAACAATTACTGCATAGACACACAATTACTGCACCGACACACAATTACTGCACAGACACACAATTACTGCACAGATACACATTTACTGCACCGACACACAATTACTGCACCGACACACAATTAATGCACCGTTATACAATTACCGCACCGTTACACAATTACTGCACAGACACACAATTACTGCACAGATACACATTTACTGAACCGACACAAACTTAATGCACCGTTACACAATTACTGCACCATTAGACAATTTCTGTACACAATTACTGTACCGACACACAATTACTGCACAAATACACATTTACTGCACCATTAGACAATTACTGCACCGACACACAATTAATACACAGGCACACAATTACTGCACAGACACACAATCACTGCACAGACACACAATTACTGCACCGACACACAAGTACTGCACCGACACACAAGTACTGCACCGACACACAATTACTGCACCGTTACACAATTACTGCACCGATACACAATTACGGCACCGTTACACAATTACGGCACAGACACACAATTACTGCACAGATACATATTTACTGCATCATTAGACAATTACTGCACCGACACACATTTACTGCACCGACACACAATTACTGCACCGACACACATTTACTGCACCGACACACAATTACTGCACAGACACACGATTACAGCTCCTTTACAAAATTACTGCACCGACATACAATTACTGCACCGACACACAATTACTGCACAGACACACAATTACTGCACAGACACACAATTACGGCACCGATACACAATTACTGCACCGACACACAATTACTGCACCGACACACAATTACAACACCATTACACAATTACTGCACAGATACACATTTACTGCACCATTAGACAATTACTGCACCGTTACACACAATTACTGCAACAACACGCAATTACTGCACAGATAAACAAATACTGCACAGACACACAATTACTGCACAGACACACAATTACTGTACCGACACACAATTACTGCATAGATACACATTTACTGCACCATTAGAAAATTACTGCACCGAAAAACAATTTATGCACCGTTAGACAATTACTGCACCGTTACACAATTACTTCACCGACACACAATTACTGCACAGATACATAATTACTGCACAGATACACAATTACTGCACAGATACACATTTACTGCATCATTAGACAATTACTGCACCGACACACAATTACTACACCGATACACAATTACTGCACCGATACACATTTAGTACACCGTTACACAATTACTGCAACGACATGCAATTACTGCACAGATACACAATTACTGCACCGACACACAATTACTGCACAGATACACAATTACTGCACCGACACACAATTAATGCACAGACAGACAATTACTGTACTGACACACAATTACTAGACTGATACACAATTATTGCACAGATACACAATTACTGTAACGTTAAACAATTACTGCACCGACACACAATTACTGCACAGATACACAATTACTGCACAGATACACAATTACTGCACAGACACACAATTACTGCACCGTTAGACAATTACTGCACAGACACACAATTACTGCACAGACACACAATTACTGCACAGATACACAATTACTGCACAGAAACACAATTACTGCATGGAAACACAATTACTGCATGGACACACAATTACTGCATGGACACACAATCACTGCACCAACACACAATTACTGCACTGACACACAATTACTGCACCGACACACAATTATTGCACTGACACACAATTACTGCACCGACACACAAGTACTGCACTGACACACAATTACTGCACCGATACACAATTAATGCACCATGATCATCACCACCACCATCATCATCATCACCACCATCATTGCAATCATTATCACCATCATTACAATCATCATCATCATCATCATCATCATCATCACCACCATCATTACAATCATTATCATCATCATTACAATCATCATCATCATCACCATCATTACAATCAACATCATCATCTTCTTCATCATCATCATCATCATCATCATCATCACCACCATGATTACAATCATCACTGTCATCATCAGCATCACCATCATAATCAGCATCATCATCATCATCACCATCATTACAATCATCATCATCATTATACCATAATCATCATCAATCACCATCATCACATTCCCCATCACCTTCATGATCTCCATTCTCACCTTCATCACCATCATCATCATCATCATCAGAATCATTACAATCATCATCACCGTCATCGTCACCATCATCATCATCATCATTAGAATCATTACCATCATCATCATCAAGATCATCATCATTCCTCATCAACTTCATAATTTACATCCTCACCTTCATCACCATTATCATCACCATTATCATCACCATCATTACAATCATCATCATCATCATCATCATCACCACCATTATCATCCTCACCATCATTAATAATCACTATCATCACATCATCAACTCCATCCTCACCTTCATCACCATAATCACAACCAATATCATCTTCATAATCACCACCACCATCACCTCACCATCATTACCATCATTACAATCATCATCCTCACCATCATCAATCATCACCATCACCATGCTCACATCATCAACTCCATCCTCACCTTTATGACCATCATCACCACCATCACAATCAATATCATCCTCATAATCACTATCACCACCATCATCATCATTAACATCCTCACCTTCATCACCACCATCATCGTCACCATCACTACCATCATCATCAGATCTCTTTTGACTTCTGACAGGAGGAACAATAAAGCTGAAGGCTCTGTTTCTTAGCAACTGCTATTATTACATGTTTTCATATGGATGCTCTGTTATGACCAATATTTTCTCCCCAAGTGTAACTTTGGCAAAACATAAACTTCTAAGCGAGAGAGAGAGACAGAGAGTGAGAGAGAGAGTGAAAGAGATTGAGAGAGAGAGAGGGAAAAAGAGTGAGAGAGAGTGAGAGAGTGAGACAGAGAGTGAGAGGGAGAGACAGAGAGTGAGAGAGAGTGACAGAGAGAGCGAGAGACAGTGAGTGAGTGAGAGAGAGTGAGAGTGTGAGTGAGAGAGTGAGAGAGATTGAGTAGGAGAGTGAGAGAGTGAGAGCGTGAGAGTGAGAGAGAGAGAGAGTGAGAGAGTGAGAGAGCATGAGAGATTGAGTGAGTGAGAGTGAGAGAGAATGAGAGAGCGTGAGAGACAGAGTGAGGGAGAGAGAGAGAGAGATAGAGAAAGAGTCTAAGAGAGAGAGAGAGAGTGAAAGAGAGACTAAGAGAGAGAGATATTGAAAGAGAGAGAAAGAGAGAGAGACAGTGAAAGAGAGATAGAGAAAGAGAGAGATAGAGAGAGAGTGAGAGTAATAGAGAAAGAGAGAGATAGAGTGAGAAAGAGTGAGAGTGAGAGAGAGAGAGAAAGAGAGAGATAGAGAAAGAGAGTGAGAGAGAGAGAAAGTGAGAGTAGGAGACAGAGAGAGAGTGAGAGTGAGAGTGAGAGAGATAGAGAAAGAGAGAGAGTGAGAGTGAGAGAGAGAGAGAGAGAGAGAAAGTGAGAGTGAGAGAGAGAGTGAAAGTGAGAGAGAGAGAGTGAGAGTGAGAGAGAGACAGAGAGAGAGAGAGAGTGAGAGTGAAAGAGAGAAAGAGAGAGATTGATCTCCTTGATCTTCTCCCCCTCAGATTTCCTGTATGAGCCACATGTACAAATCTCAGACGCTGCAGTGATGTTGATTTAGGAGATTCTGCATTGGTTTTTCAGGGTTTTCTCATGGCTCTTTGTCCTCACCTCATGCTTCAAGTCTTTCACAACACTCATCTCTCTTCCTTCCTCTCAGCACGCAACGCGGTCCGAGCGTCTGTTGCTTTTCTTTCCATCTCCTGGATTTCCACGCAGCCACCTTCCTTTAAATGAGGGTGTCGATAAGTGCAGACAAGATAAGTGTTCAGCACTTCCTCTCCAGGTTATCGCTCATTGTCTTTCCAGGCAGGCTGAGAGCACTGAAATTGCCATCCCCCAACTGTTTGTCCTCTCCCGTCTAATCCCGCCATCATTTTTTCTCATTAATTACTTGGGGAGACTCCAGGAAACCCCATCCTCCCCTGATCCTCCCCTAAAAGGAGGGCTGAGCTGCTTTTTCCCTCCAGTCTGACACCAACCAGACACCACATACCCGAATGAAGAGAACATGTCAAGACAAATTCTCTCACTCTTGCTCTTTATCTCATCTCCTCAATCATCTTGCTTTTTCCTGGTAAAGCGTCCTGCAGCAGGTGGGAGTCTGGGCTCAGACATTTCCTTTCTACAAGAATAAAACAAATAAATAAAAAGGCAAATATAAAGATTCAGTTTTCGTCTAAACCTAGTCATGTTCGGTGTCTAAAGTATCAGTTCAAACATCACAATGGCAGCTAGTGTTGTTATCCATGTTTACAGGGGATGTAACAAAGTGTCATAACGATGCTTTAAACGCAAGAGACTCACAGACACTTACATGTGCAGCTCATTAATAAACTCATTTGGTCTTTAGTCCGACCTGTGCTTGGGCCATCAATACATCACTATTCAACAGTATTGTGATTTTTGGTCTTTGCAATTCTGATATTCACAAATCAATTAATTGGCATTCAAATGATACATTTCAATATTCTGCAACTTAAAACTGCAGTAATCTATCAGCCTATTAACCGGTTTACAGTTTTCTGCTGTGATTTCTTACATTAAGTTTTTCTGACCTAATAATATTTCACACATTTAGAGGAAACGGCACTTGTTTCTGTTACGCTGTGTAGTTTCACATCTTTATTCAATAGGAAGTTTAGAAGTAAAATCATGAAATCAGAAACACCTCCCATCTTCACTGATGCTTAAGCTGCTTAGCAAGACAAGGAGTTTGGAGGTCCGTCACAGCACACAGCGCAAATGGCAGAACTCAGCCGGGGCCCGCGGCCTGTGCAGGTCGGGTCGTCCAAGGTCCTCCTGGACTCTCAGTGCTCGTCCTACTTGACCCCTGTCACCTGGGCACAAAGGAAAGGTCAGACCCGCTGGGAGTGACAGTCAGGGCTCAGTGCGGCCCGGCGAGTTTAAAGTCGTCTGACAGGTGAAACACAAGCCTTTCTGACTGGTGGCAGAGCTCCTCAACGAACGGACCTGCTGGAGGCATTTAGAGCGACTGACAGGCGTGAAGGTCTGCAGCACACAGTCAGATCGGATTACAGTTACAACCCAGGAGATCATACTTTTAAAAGGAATGACAAGCTATGGATTTATACATTGCTGACAATATTCTAAACTCACATAGTGCAGAAATAGAAAAGTCAAAATCAGTGTTCATGAGAAGTACTGTGATTTTTTTTCTGGTCATTAATGAGTGTGTCTCTGTTTCTGACTGGAAGGGAGAGTTTAGTGTGTGCACATGCATGTATGTGTATGTGTGTGTGTGTGTGTGTGTGTGTGTGTGTGTGCGCGCGCGCTGAGAACACTGATGACTTAATTATGGCAGTTCATTGAGAAGATACATTTGAAAGAAAAGTCGTGAATGCAATGACAAGGACTCTGAAGTGATAAATAAGAAGAAACGACTGCTCGAATAGTGAAATACAAAAGTGGCTCCAGTGTATTTGTGTGATCACACCCACCTCAGGACTCATCACATCATCAGTTCATCACGTCATCATTTCATCACTTCATCATTTCATCACTTCATCACTATCTATACATCTATACAAACAAACAAAGATCACGCTCTCATCTGCTGGAGGGAGACAGAGTGAGAGAGAGAGCGAGAGAGTGAAAGAGAAAGAAAATGAAAGAGACAGATTGAAAGAGAGAGAGAGAGAGAGAGATTGAAAGAGAGTGAAAAAGAGAGTGAAAGAGAGAGAGTGAGTGAAAGAGAGAGAGAGAGAGAGTGAAAGAGAGAGAGAGAGAGAGTGAAAGAGAGAGAGAGAGAGAGAGAGAGAGAGTGAAAGAGAGAGAGAGAGAGACAGAGTCAAAGAGAGAGAGCATGCAGTGAAATAATCAAAAATGCATCTGTCTCTTTCACCCTGGTCCACGCACGCACGCACGCACGCACGCACGCAGGCGCTCTCTCTCTCTAAAGACAGACTTTATCACATTAGCCTACATTCAGTCTTGCCTGCAGCTCGGTCGTTGGGGAAAGAGGACAATAAGACTGAAAGTGTTGTTCTCCTTAGGCAGTGTCAATCAAAATGCACATAACCACAGGCTATCCACTAACATACCTGAGAAAGACTCCCTCAGCACAAACCCGCTCTTAATGCGCTACTGCGACCTGCGTTACCACAGAGACGAGTCTGGGATGTTCATCTGGAGAGAGGAATATGTCTTTATGTCCCTCTCATCATTCAGAACTTCTCAAGGAGAACTTCCACAAATAAACTTTAATCATAATTTAGAAACAGAACCCTGATGCATCGACACTATAGACACACGAATCACTTCACTGACTGGAAATTAAATCCTCACAGCAATGTTCCAGCATCAGTATCACATCATGGAGAAACCATTAGTTCACATTAATTAGTTCACACACACACACACACACACACACACACACACATCAACCGTTTTAGTCTGATTTAAAACATACTGTTTACTGAATGAGTGTAAATCCATTCTAAGGGTGAAATGAATTATTCAACATCCACCTCTAAGTGGGTGGGCGCCCTTCTGTCTTTATTTCCATAATTCCTGATCTCAGCAGACAGGCAGGTTGACAAGCCAGTGGATTACAGTCTCTGGGCTCATGGTGACTGATGGCCCAACACACGTACTTCAAATCGCTTTAGGAGCTCTGAGTCCTATTAGACTGTTGGGTGGGCAACAGAACTGCATGTGTTTCATCCCTCTAGATACCCAAACAACAACACCACCAAGAACATCACCATCATCATCAACATCACCATCATCATCAACATCACCATCACCATAATCATCACCACTGGTGTGAACTGACCAAAACAAAGAGAGCATTTCCCTGGTCAGACAGAACACAGAGTATCACAATGTGGCCGGTATGCTAAGATTAATAAGGATGTGTCTTAAATCCGAGTGACGGTAAAGTGGTTGCCAAATTCATCACACAGTTGTATTAATGGACTTCCTGCTTCATCCTGTTGCAGCAATTAACCACAAACCACCCGTGAAACTGTGTAATGAGATTGTCTTCTGTTCACATAACCAATTGAATTCACGTGCCAAAAGACACAAAACTGTGAAGTCTGAGATTTATCAGGTGTGCGTGTCAGGCAGGGTGTGTAACAATCATGTACACTCTGTCATCTGAAATTATGGTACAGGAGTTTTTAAATGTGGTTAATGAAACATTACTGCTGGATGTCTATAATGTTCACGATCACTCAGCATTTGGAAATCTCAGTATAAATTTTAGAGATTTGATGGACAACCCGATTTACACACTTCCTTCCAACCAAAAAAGTCCAAACACCAGCAGTTCTCAAATATTTTGAGTTCAGTATTTGCATTTTATCATAATTCAATACGCTCAGACATATTAAGTGTGTCATCAGCACTGCAATTAGTGTATGAATTTACAAACAATAATCAAATTCACCTCCTTAAAAATATTATTTTATTTACCTGTTTCAATGTTCTGAACTGAACATCTGAGGCAAGTCAAATCATGAGCCTCAGAGAAGAAAAGCTAACACTTCATTGAGTGTGGTTCATACTGAAAGGTCCAGTAAAACAGAGAAAACATCTTTTTCAAAGATCAGAAAGAAAATATCATTTTTGTTTTATTGTTTTGTTTGTTTTGGAAACCAAGGGACATGAACACTTTTACTAACCAATCAATATTCAGGATACAGCTTTCCGAATAGAAATACATGGAGACAGAAAAGACTGTAGAGACTATATAGACAGTAGTGACTGTAGAGACTATATAGACAGTAGTGACTGTAGAGACTATATAGGCAGTAGTGACTGTAGAGATTGTAGAGAATATATAGACAGTAGTGACTGTAGAGACTATATAGATAGTAGTGACTGTAGTGACTATATACACAGTAGTGACTGTAGAGACTGTAGGGACTATATAGGCAGTAGTGACTGTAGAGATTGTAGAGTCTATATAGGCAGTAGTGATTGTAGAGATTGTAGAGACTATATAGACAGTAGTGACTGTAGAGATTTTAGTGGCTGTACAGACATTAGTGACTATTGAATGTAGACACTGTAGTGACTGTAGAGACTGCAGACACTGTAGAGACTCTGGAGACTAAAGACCGAAAAGACTGTAGAGACTGGATACTGTAGTGACTGCAGAGGCTGGACACTGTAGTGACTGTGGAGACTGGACACTGTAACGACTGGACACTGTAGTGACTGTGGAGACTGGACACTGTAACGACTGTAGAGACTTGACGCTGTAGTGACTGTAGAGGCCGGACACTGTAGTCACTGTAGAGACTGGACGCTGTAGTGACTGCAGAGACTGGATGCTGTAGTGACTGGACACTGTAGTGACTGTAGAGGCTGTAGTGACTGTAGACGCTAGACACTGTAGCGACTGTAGAGGCTGGACACTATAGCAACTGTAGAGGCTGGACACTGCAGCGACTGTAGAGGCTGGACACTGTAGTGACTGTAGAGACTGGACACTAGTGACTGTAGAGGCTGGACACTGTAGTGACTGTAGAGACTGTAGAGACTGTAGTGTCTGTAGAGACTGTAGAAATTTGAAGATTCTGTATCTAACCCTCGTAAGCTCTTTGCCACCTGACTGTAGAGGCTGGACACTGTAGTGACTGTAGAGGCTGGACACTGTAGTGACTGTAGAGGCTGGACACTGTAGTGACTGTGGAGACTGGACACTGTAGTGACTGTAGACACTGTAGTGACTGTATAGGATGGACACTGTAGTGACTGTAGAAATTTGAAGATTCTGTATCTAACTCTCGTAAGCTCTTTGCCACCTTTTCATGCCTTCTCAAATCTCCTTCTCTCCCTGTATCTCCAGATCTCT
>JBBJLS010071767.1:0-10862 GCA_037577275.1 Bryconaethiops microstoma
GTGTGTGTGTGTGTGTGTGTGTGTGTGTGTGTGTGTGTGTGTTTGTGTGTGTGTGTGTGTGTGTGTGTGTGTGTGTCTGTGTGTGTGTGTTTGTGTGTGTGTGTCTGTGTGTGTGTGTGTCTGTGTGTGTGTGTGTGTGTGTGTGTCTGTGTGTCTCTGTGTGTGTTTGTGTGTGTGTGTGTGTGTGTGTGACCAGTGCTGACAGTGTTTTTCCAGGCGGCAGTGTGAACTCAGAAGAGACTGAGACCCTCTTATCTAATGTGGCACTGATGAATAGTGTGACAAGTCTTCATCTGAAACAGACAAAAATATCAGACTCTCCTGTTTCCAGACCCTTTCCAAGTCCTCTCCAGGTCTCGCATCTGTAGTGGAAAGCCTTCAAAGATATGGAATTCAGGGTTGAACTCCAGAATATGAAGCATTACGAGGTCCCTCTCCTGGATCACGGCTGTCTGGTTCAACTGCAATACACTAATGCTCATACCAGTAATGCTCTGACTCTCGAATGGACTTTGTCAGGTTGCCAGAATGTAATGAGTTGGAGAACTGAGTGCTAGACTCAACAAGACGCTGCAGAGCCCTGCAAGTTCGTGTAATTACAGGAGTACACTGTCTAAACTGTGTAAACCCTCTCATATGCAACAGCCCTAAATAATGTTTGTAACATATTTGATTACCGGGACCAGATCTTTAATCCTGTATTTGAAGGGATAAGAGCGACACAATGGCTGTTTTTGCTTTGCCCTGGTTTTGGAGGCATATACTAAACTGTATATGGCTTTAACTTCTGCACACATGAGGAAAAACAGTTTATTCTGCCATTTCATTTACTCTTCTTCTTAAAAGGGGACTCTTACCAAAATGAAAAACGTCTTCACTCTTCACCTCCGACACTGGTCCTACAGTAAAGTCAGGAACGGGTTTCTGTAGGGGAACGTTTTGTCTCCCTCAGCGCAAATAATGCAAATGTTCTCTTAACGAAATCAAACAATACTGATTCAGTCCAAATGTGCACCTAAATGAGTTTAAAGGTAAACCTGAGGCCCTAGGCAAGACTTAACCTGGCCCCAATGACCTAAAATGACCTAAAACATGTTCTTCTGTCATGTTTACTTACTAAAGAAATCTAACCTTAATTTAGCTTTAATTTAAAGTCATACATGATGTCATTGTGTACCCTGTGACTCGAATGGCTCTAAATAATGTGTAGTGAATTACTTAGACTGCAGGGGTCATCATTTCATGACATAAGGAGCCGTTTCAGATCCCTCGAAGAATGTTAGCTAGTCTAGACCCCCGATGAACAAGTGAAAACATTTTGGGTCATTTTTTAATGACAGTTTATTTACTTGCTACTTTTTTTCCAATAACACAGAGGTGAGGACTTCTGTCCGTCTGACACTGTGCTTGCATTAAAATGCACTTAATGTCTATTACAGTGAAAGGGACCGTTCTGTCATACATGAACACGTGAAATTCTTTCAAAATTCTTTCTCTGCATTTAACCCATTCCCCAAGTGAGGCAGTGGGCAGGAACACAGCACCCGGGGAGCAGCGTGTGGGGATTTGAACCCACAACCTACCGATCGTGAACGCCCTAATCACGAGGCCACCAGCCGCCCTGGTGTGTGAATGAATGTGACACCAGCTCTGACAGAGGTATTCGCCAGCCAGGCTATTTTCTGGGACATTTCAAGCGCTCTCGAGGGGCCTTTGGTTTCCATAGAGACCCTCAGCAGGCGCTTAGTTCATTTATGTTTTGGACTGTCCTGGTCTCATGGCTTGAACAAAGGAGGATTCTGAGGAAGTCCGAAAAAGTTCATGCTTATCAGGCTGGAAAAGGTTTCACAGTGAGACACAGTGAAACAATGTAACTCCAGCATCACGGTGCAACACAAAGAACAAAAACATAAACAGCACAAGACTACATACATGCAGGCAGTCCAGGACTAGAAAAGAGTGCAATACACAATTCTCAAACTGCAGGGGCTCCAGAGGGGGGGCAGCTGTGATTTCAGGAGCTTCTTGATGAACCCTCGGAAGCCCTTCAGGAAAATCAGTGTTAGTGTGACAGGGCGACAGTCACTGAGGCGGGACACATTTTGGGCACAGGGAACACGGTGGTAGTTTTGAAGCATGTAGGAATGACAGTGGTGCTCCGAGAGATACTGAAGATGTCTATGAGACCATCTACCAGCTAGTCTGCACACCTCTGACCAACTGGTCAGGAATACTGTTGCTCTTTATGAGCCCCATCACTGTTTGCAGTAAGCGTCCAGAGAGGAGGTCAGACAGCAACCTGCCCCTGAACCTCGACAAGACAGAGGAGATGGTCCTGGACTTCAGGAGGAACTTCAGGAGGAACTCCGCCCCGCACACCCCACTTCACATCAACAACTCGGCTGTGGAGAAGGTCAGCAGCGTGAAGTTCTTGGGTGTGCAGGTAACAGAGACATCAAGGACCCCCCACCACATCCTCGCCACCTTCTACCGGGGGACCACCGAGAGCATCAGGGTCTGACCTGGTACTGTAACTGCATGAGACACTTTTAGCTCTCCTAAAGACTCACTGCACCGACACTTTTTAATAAACACTGGCTTGAAGAACTTGCTGCTGAAAAAAAATTCCTTAGAATACTCGTTTCCACTATGCCTGCCTGGTTTTGTACTATAATGCTGCAATATAATGTTGCAGCAGTTTTTGTTTCTGCTCTTTGTCTGACTCTTGGTGACCTGAGAACGCTATTTCAAGCTGTCTGTGTACGTGTGTACGTGTGTACGTGTGTACGAGTCTGGGCTGACAATAAACTCTCTTGAATCTTGAATCTTGAGTATTGTCTGGTGTGGTGGCCCTGAATTTTCTGAGCATGTTTAACCCTCTCAGTAGCCTCATCACCTGACCCCAGGTTTTCAGCAGCACCTCTGCAGTCCAACATTGCTTCTGATTGTGGATTGCGGTTGGTTCCAGTTGTCCAGGTTCTCGTCGGCTCCTGAGCGGGCTTTACCTGTCTGACGGGCGGTGTGTATTCTGGGATCAGTGTAACAGAAACGTGGTCTGAGGGCTCCGCGAGGCTCCAGTGATGTTTGTGTAAACCCAGTCCAGGATATTCACCCTCACTGTAAAATCTGCAAACTGATGGAATTCATGAAGTACCGACTTCAGACCTGCATGGTTGAAATCCCCAGCAGTAATAAACAGTGAGTAAGGGTTGTGGAGTTCACTCTTGGTCCAGAAAGTGTCCCTGGCACGTTGTTCGCGTTAGCGCTGGGTGGAATGTACAGCTCGACTATGAGCTCGGTGGTAAATAACATCTGACAGTCACAACCTTCAGCAGCGAGGAGCGGTAACAGACTTTCACTATTAGTGTTTATTCACATCACCTGTCAGTGGGTTAATGTTGTGGCTGAACGGTGTAAATACAATTAAGTTCAAATACCAATTTCTTATTCGTCAAACATTTCACACGTTAAATGTTTTAGTCTGTGCTGTTCTCAGGCTGCTGCCATCCTACAGCAAGAGAAACCAACAGCCTACATCTGTTTAATCCTAAAGCTCCTCATTTACTTTACAACACAGATTTACATGTAAAATTAAAAACATATTTGGCCTAACAAATGACATACAAACGTCCTTTAGGCAGCAGAAATAACCGGTGCTTTCCTGAATCGATTTGGTGTTTATTTCTTAATGTTCTCATGAACGTGGTCCTTGTTGATCCTGGTGTGTGACTCAAGCATGCAAGCTTAAGTTTTTTAGCTCATTTAAAATTAGGGAGGGAGTAGCAAGACAAATGAAAGCAAGAGGAAAAGGGTAAAGTCTCTTAAGGGTGGCTGTGAGTTTTACACAAATATTTGGAAAAAGTGGACTTGTCCCCGTTAGGTTCAAGGAATTACTTCACGTTCTAATACATGGAGTAAGAAAGTAGAACTGAATTGGCTGTTTCTCCCTCCGTCAGGCAGGGTGATGCTCTAACATGGAGGTGTTAGATCATGTAAACCTGACAGTTTGGATTCTTCTCCAAGTGCCTTCAGCTGTCTGACGATGTCGCATTAGTTGCACTGAAAAACATGCGGTCACACGTCACATCTTAAAGGAAACCTGTGTGAGGCGTCACCCTCCCAGCTTGGTCGCATTGTGAGATGTGGGAGACCCAACTGGATGAAGAAAAACCCCACACACACACATTCCAGGGTTTTCCTGCCTCCCGCAGCCTTCACTGCTGCAATGACTGCATTCTTTCATTCAAGTGAGCATCGAATGATGCACCCAGGATCCGGAATGCACTCATGGGCTGGGTGGTACTGTGTAATCCTCAATGTTTCAGGTGTTTAAGAAAGATGAATCAGATGCAGAGTGGACAGGGGGACTGAAGCAGATACTTTACTTTAGTGGGAGGGAAATATAAACTGGTCGTTATGTTGTAATCGGTCTAATTTGGTCTCTTTGCTCTTCTCTATCATCGTCAGCTGTTTGAGTGGAGCTCCGCCACACAGTAACAGACAAAGAACCTGAACAAAACCCAAAACCCAAAACCCAACACACACACACACACACACACACACAGAGTAATTGCTGTTCAGGCACCTCATGCCTTGGTAAATTGCAGGTCTCCAGCTGGTACAGTTTAACAGATCAGTTTTTACACACCATGCTGTTATTAACATCTTAATCCATTCAACTTACCAAGCACACATCTTAACACACATCTGCTGCTTTCTTTCTACCGCAAAATATATCTCCTGCTTGTCCTCCTAGATGTATGTTCTACACTCATACTTGTTACACTTTTATTCAGAGCGATTTCCATTCCCTACCTACAGGGGGCAGTCTCCCTGAAGCAGCTTGGGTTTAAGGGTCTCGCTCAGGAACCCAGTGATGGTGCTGAAGTTAGGATTTGAACCCATGACCTCTTGGTGCAGAGGCATGTATCCTACCCACTAGACCTCCTTACTTTGTGTCTTCATGTTGTATGTTGTGTTGGTGTTTTTTTCAGTCATATACTGACAATAAAAACAACTTGAACTTGAACGTCAGCCAGAGTTTTCAGTTGAAAAAGACCCAGTTAAAAATAATACTGAAAAAACTGAAATCAGACACCAGTCGTATCCCAGTTACTGACTTCAGCATCATCCCAGACGCCCGCCCTCCCCCCCCCCCAGAAAATAGGGGAGGCAGGGCTCCAAGCTCTCACAACCTGATTTGATGGATCTTCTCAACTCCTCGGGTTTGGGTTTTCCTGTTCTTTAACATTTCTAATCCACTGCAGATCTGAATAATCCCAGGCAACACACTGAACTAACTGTTCAGCGTTGGATGGAGTGTGCAACCTGTGATATCAAGCAACATCTCACTCTATTATTACTGCTGTCTTTCAGGCTGTCCTCTGGTGGTCTTTTAGGCTGTCCTCTGGTGGTCCTTTGTCTCAAAATCAGATAACACTGATTAGTCCTTCGACCCCAGTATTGACACCAAGCGCTTCTTTGTTTTAGCTCGTTATCTCAGAGGACCTGGAGATTTAGGACACACTAGATAAGCCGCGCGAGGCTCACCGTGAAGAAGGTGAAAGACGAGCAGGAGCTCCGTGTTGGAGCTCGGTTTAACGGACGCTGGAATGTGTGGAGGTTAGTCAACGTGACCCACTCTGAATAAGAGACACACACGGTATATATACAACATTTATAGTGCTAAATACAAAAACACTGTAATACAGACAAAATTATGTAAAAAAAATCTGATAAATACATTTTTCAATATGACCAGTAAAAGCGTCCCCACTGATGGTGCGTGTTTTGGTCCCCACTGTCTCTCCAGGAGATGATCGTATTGCTTAAACAGATCCTACCAACTGAAAACCAGCACAAATCGGTTACAACGTTCCCTTACGTGGAATTCCACCTACATTTCTCTCATATTAAATATTTAATTTAGATGTACATGTGGTTTTATGTCATTTCACACAACCAACTTCCATGACTTTAAGACTGAATTCCATTTAAACGACCATGGTTATGATTGGCTGTCCTGTATTGTTCAAGAAGCATTCCAGACTGAAACACTCCCTATAACTGACGTGTGAGTGGATGTGAAAAACTGCTGTGTTGAACATCACGAGAACAGGGAGTGTGAAGCCGCAGGGGCCGGATATGAGAATAGCATGTTTTGAAACTAAGAGTGTTTACACACTACATAAAAGTCATTAGTAAAGAAAAAAACCTCCAAAAAACTAGAACAGATTGGTTTCTCCTGATAGGGGCTCTATAAACTCACTTTTCTAAAAAGTCCATCTGTACTCCCTTCGATTCACCCCTTCCCACAATCCACCTGTAAAACTCCTGCACCAGGCTGGGTAGTTCTGGAAAACCCAGAGCGTGGGAGTCTGGGATGGGAATTTGAGATGAAAAGCAGAAAGAGAAATAGATGAGAAAACAGAAAAGGAAACGGTTTGATGGGGGCAGGTGAAGGTGATGGAATGTGTGAAGAACTGAAACCCACGTGCAGGAGTTACAGGATCTCATAATGTCTTTTAAAGTTCTAGACGGGCAGCGGCGGGCCACTTCAGGTCAGAACCCCGAGTGCTCCGGTCCTGTTTGAAATGAAGGACAGACGGGAGGGTGTGCTGTACATGTGTGGGGTGTTCAGGGAATCTGAAGCTGCAGCTCCTCCTCGTCGTCAGGGTCGCTGGGAGGGGCGTCAGGGTCGTCGGGGCCGAAGCGCGCTGAAGACGACGTCCTCATCTTCCCGAACAGACCCGGGTTCTGCTGACGCCGCAGCCTGCCAGAGAGAACAGAGCGTCTTTGGGACAGACGTACGTATGAGAACAGGGACAGGGTTTAAAGGGTGAGGTGAAAGAGCGGAGAATGTCAACCGTGGAGAAATCACTGATCACGCCGCAGAATTTCTCCAAAAACAAGAACTGAAACAGAAATTTGGGAAATAAAAATAAATGTTGGGGAAACACAGGCGAGGAGATCTGGAATGTGGCCCAGAAACATGCAGGCGTTTACTCTTAGTGGTGAAAAAACTACAGTCTAATGTCAATGATCTACAATCTCACCTCCCGTCACCACGGCAACCGCACGGGTCCATGCGAGGATGTGAGGAGACGCAGGGCGGGGCCATGTTAAAGCATCCCGAGGCTCTATATGTAGCTCCATACTGGACGTCCAGCAGCACCACTAATATCACACCAGCACGCTACCGAGGCAAAGGCGGATTTCTGAGAAACAAATCTAAAACCACGAGCTAAATCACCGTCACGCCCTCATATCACTGCAGTCCGGAAAAGTCAGGTGTTCGCAGTAGCCATAATAGCAGTATATAAATGCAAATATATATATATATATATAGATGGAAAGATATATATAGATATATAGATAGATATAGATATATATATATGGATATATAGATAGATAGATAGTTAGATATATAGATATAGATATAGATATATAGATATAGATATAGATATACAGATAGATAGATATAAAATGTATGCATATGTTTGGCTGCTAGCGAGGGGCTGTGAAAACAATCCTTTCCACCATAAAACAAGTATTTACATGCAATCACACACACTTCCGCACCTTTTTTACACAACTGTTCATTACTTGCACAATGACAATTTAAACACATTTTGTTTATTCTGCGCTATAAATATTCAGAAAAGTGTGCCGGTTCACCACAGTTCAGTTCGGTCAGGTTGCGACTATTTTATTTAATTATGTAAATTAAAAATGTTTCGGCCACTAGGGGGCCTTCAGAAAGAGGCTACTGTAAATGTAGTCAAGTAAAGACACGTTTAGTATCTGCGTAATTGTGTGGATCTGTAATAGGTTTCTGAGACCCTGATAGTGCATAATAATGTGTGTTATAACTAGATGAGTGCGTGATTTGAGATGATACTTATAGGGGTTTAGGCTTCGTT
Organism: Bryconaethiops microstoma; assembly: GCA_037577275.1. Classification (NCBI taxonomy): domain Eukaryota; kingdom Metazoa; phylum Chordata; class Actinopteri; order Characiformes; family Alestidae; genus Bryconaethiops; species Bryconaethiops microstoma. Next base: position 7,923 of record JBBJLS010071767.1, read on the forward strand.
AACTGTTAAAAATGGCCTAATGCCTCGGTGGATGGACCACTTTTACGATAAGGGGGGAGTTCCTGACATCTTTCTTTTCCTCGAGCACACTCTCGATCAGAGATAACCAAAGACTTCCTCTCTCTTCTTTCACCCTCCATCTGTCTCTCTCTCTTTCATCCCCTCTGTCCCTCCATCTCCTTTCACTCCGTCCAGACCAGTAAGTTAGGATTAGTTTAAAGCGCTTGTTCTGTCCTGAGCTCCGTGCTCTGGGGGGGTGCACTTTCTTTTGCCCACGTCTGGACCGCAGGGAGACCAGTAGGTCACAGTGACCCCAGCATTCAGGGGATTAACCCTTATAAGCCCTTTGTGTTATTATTTTCATGTTGGTACATACATTTGATTCATATTACATTAATTCATATCACTGCCTTTGCAAAGGGTTGCTAGAAATAGATTCATATATAGTATTCATAAGGGTTTATTCGTAAACATGACATAAACCTACATAAACATTTATTAAGACTTATTTCAACAAGCGTCAGCTTTCGGAAGGACTACTTTGGTCAACTGATGTCATTTGACCTCAAAACATTTTAGGACAGTTGGAATAACCCTTAATGAATGTTTATGTAGGTTTATATCAGTGGTTATGAATGGCCTATGTGGGTTTGTGTCATTTGCTATGACATTCATAAACCTTTAAGAACAACTGACCTAAGCATAAATGAATCATTGATAACAACCAATAAACTTACATTCCTAGCAACTGACATAAACCTGTATAAGCCATTCATAACAGTTGATATAAACATACATAAATCATTCATAAAAGCTGATGTAAACCTACAAAAACCTACATAACCTATTCATAACTGACATTAACTTACATAAACCATTCAAAACAACTGACATGAACCTATCTAAACCTTTATAAGAGCTGACAAATACCTACATAAGTCTTTCATAACAGCTGACATAAACCTACATAAACTATTCATAACTGACATATGCCTAAAGAAACCTACACAAACTATTCATAACTGATATATACCTGCTTAAACCTTTCATAAGAACTGACACAAACATACACAAGCCTTAATAAATGTTTTTGTAGGTTTATGATGAAAAAGTTCTTATGAAAGGTTTAAGTAGGTTTATGTCAGTTGTGAATAGTTTATGTAGGTTTATGTCAGTTGTGAATATAACTCCAGCATTTTAAATTTATAATGAAACATCTCTTCCCACACTAATGAGCTCCACAGTTTCTCGGCTCGTCTCAGAGACGCTGCGAGTCAGAAATAATTAAATAAATATATAATAAGGGGCTTTTCTGTATGGGCCATGAGGGGCCCGGGGGGTGGGGGGGGGGGTAATTGGGGGATGGGCGAGGTGAAAGCTGTCAGACGGACAGATGGGTATGTGTGTGTGTGTCAGGGGGGTGGGGGGTCAGTGAGTTTGGGGTCTCCTCCATGCCGCTTTTGTTTATATTGTTTGGTTCTGGGACTTCATTTACATTCTCTTTTCTTCTGGAGGTTCAGCCACACGGTCCAGCGACTTGGAAACAAACTCTACTGGCCGTTTCTTTCATCAGTAGCTGTTTTCAGTGGAATATTTTGTCTCTATATGTTAAGGCCTCAACTCTTTTATTCTAAATCTACATTTTTTCCACATTCGCCTCCTCAGCCTTTTCAGTACACAGCAGATTTATAGAAATATTAGCACTGTTTTGTGTAATTGAAGCAAATTTAATTGCCATTATATTAGATGATCATCCGTAAAACCCATAGAGCCAGAAAATAGTCATAATGTGTCTATTAAGCACTGTAAACATATGACAGTTGTGACTGCAGAGTCAGTTTCAGTTGTAAATCTGTAATACATTATAAAAAATTAAATATTCACAAACTGGAAAATCCTGAAAAGAAATAATAGATCTTGTTTTTTTTTTTGTTTTGTTTTAGGAAGAATTTACTTTTGTAAGATAAATGATATGGTTTTTACTAACCATTACTTGTCTTAAGAAAGTTTAAGAAGTGAAATTTTCTCACTACTTTGGCGGATATTTTTGGCGGATATTTCTAGCACCTCTTTTCTTCTTTTGTTTTTTTATTTTACTTATTTTTTACAATGATTTTTTGCAGCGTAAAGATGCAAATGAAAAGCCTTTTGACTGATTTGTTTATAGGATTCCCCATTTCTGTATGAGTCCTTCCTTTATGGGCTCCTTTGTTCCTCTAACAAAATATTTATATTAATATGTCAGTTGCTGCCACACACTAATGGCGTTTCTAATGGAATAAATCAAGTCAAGTTTATTTATGTGGTCCATTATCGTACACAGAGCTGCTTCAGTGTGCTTCACGGGAAGAGAATAAAAATATTAAGCACAAAAACGGTAGGAGGTAAAATAAAAGAATAAAAGAAATAAAAGAATTGTCTATTTAATAGTCTGATGAGTGTGAAGTAGACGCTGCTGTGATTGGTTTGATTGGACTCGTTCCGGACGGTCCGAGAGACGCAGACCCGGAATCCCGTCCCCCATCCCGGATGGAATCTGCCGGGAGTGTAAAGGGCAGCGGCCGTCCCGCCTAAATATAGCAGCGTAAAGCATCTGTCCCTCACCGTCCACTGAACACAAACACACACCGCGTTAATAATGTACAGCAGCACCGGGGTGTGTGTGTGCAGCCCTGCTGAATTATTAACAAAACATCAGACTGCTTTTACTCAATCTACAGCTCAGAGCATTTCTAATGAGCAACACTCACATGCACACACACACACACACACACACACACACACACACTCACACACGCACATTCACAATCTCTCACACACACACACACAAACACACACACACACACTCACACACGCACACTCACAATCTCTCACACACACACACACACACACCCACACACACACACCCACCCTCACCCACACACACACACACCCACACAC
>JBBJLS010071768.1:0-10861 GCA_037577275.1 Bryconaethiops microstoma
GTGATGTCTGATGCTATAAGTATTAGCCACTGTGATGTCTGATGCTATAAGTATTAGCCACTGTGATGTCTGATGCTATAAGTATTAGCCACTGTGATGTCTGATGCTGTAGGTATTAGCCCCTTTGATGTCTGATGCTATAGGTATTAGCCACTGTGATGTCTGATGCTATAGGTATTACCCCCTTTGATGTCTGATGCTATAGGTATTAGCCACTGTGATGTATGATGCTATAAATATTAGCCACTGGGACGTCTGATGCTATAGGTATTAGCCCTTGTGATGTCTGATGCTATACGTATTAGCTACCATGATGTCTGATGCTGTAGGTATTAGCCACTGTAATGTCTGATGCTGTAGGTATTAGCCACTGTGCTGTCTGGTGCTATAGTCACTGTGCTGTCTGGTGCTATAGGTATTAGATACTGTCATGTCTGAAGTAATAAGTATTAGCCACTGTGCTGTCTGATGCTATAGGGATAAGTCATTGTGATGAATGACGTCTGTGGCTACACTCATTAGTTGCTGTGATGTCTGGGCATTTGCCATAGGGATGTTTGATGCAATTGGTATTAACCCATCTAATGTCTGATGCTATAGACATTATTCAATGTGGATTTATTGTCACACGCACCAGTCATGTGATGTCAGTTAGGCACCGGAAATGATTCACGTCCCTGGGTATACAAACAGGAAACTGGAAGGTATCTGCACTCAGTCATTTTGGTCTCAACCTGGCTTGTATCCAAGTCATCTGCTGCGATACCGTGAGTACTTCTGGCTCTTCGGAGCATTAATGTACCTTGCTGTGTGCGTATGTGAACGTTAGTTCCTGGTGGTAATCTTTACTCTGTGACTGGAGCATTCGCAGATTAAAGCGCGTGAATTAACAGCTCTTTCATTTGTGTCTGCGACTGAGCTCTTCCTTCACGCTACACAGGGCAACCTATCAGTTTATTTCTTGTCTCTCTCCGTGACATTTATGAAGTCTGATGGTACAGACATAAACTGTGTTTTCTGATCTGTAGTCATTAAAATATTAAATTAATAAGAATCATCATAAATCACCCGAGTCAACAATAATAAACACACACATTGTTTGCATTTTACTAGGATTGGTAATTAAACCTGTGTGTTAGATGTCAGCAAGCAAAGCATCAAGAATTAAAAGCGTTTCAGATGCCTACAGGGTACGTGCTGCATACTTTCAGTTATGTTTTGAAAATGAGAATTAGAAAAACATGTTTTTCAAGCTGATTAGGTGGTCAAGCTGTTACGATATCTCTTCTGTGTCGAAAAATAAAAGAAAAACACATTTAATCACTTTTTTTTCACAGCAGATAGGATAAGTGTCTAAATGGAAGTTTCTCCACTGTGGGCCATTGTTCTAATAGTTAAGCAGCGAAAGGTATTTCTTCCAGTGTTCTTTTCAGGAATATTCTACTGGGGAAGCTGGTGGCCTGGTGATTAGGGAGGTGGTGGGTTTGAATCCCAGGGCTGCCAGTGGCACACATACTCTTGAGCAAGGTACTGTCCCCACACACTATGTCAATGGCTGCCCATTGCTTTAGGCCAATGGGATTAATGCAGAGAAGAATTTCACACAGTTCACCCTGTGTGCTGTTCTGTGGTGAGACAAAATGGAGACTTTACTTTACTTAAAAAAGCCACATGGGCGCAATGTTAAAAATAATCTCTGAGTGATCTAACACTAACATTGCTACATAACATTGATATAACCATGTCTTTCAGAGCTCATATGCTGTCATGAGCTCTAGAGACAGATTATGTCCACTGCCATAAATACTTGTTGTTATCATGACAAATCTTATAATCAGCTTATATCACAAGGTAATGACATGTTTATGTCAGCATTATGCTGCACTGTCAGCTTCAGTTGTTATTAAGATAGAACACTAAGTCTTAGTTTAGCAAAGTAGTTGTGAGAACTACTGAAAATTTGACTTGAATACTGAGCCACATCGGTCCTCTCACTAAACACAAGCTCATAAAGGTCAGTGGTCCGTGCAGTTTAGGGTGAAGATTCAAAAAGTAGTGGGGCCAAAAAAGTGGTGGGTGAAATGCCTCCCCACTCGAGCGGTTCTGGCAACCGTGAGACTTTGAGCTCAACATGTCAAGTGAGGTCTGATACATGGTAGGACCAATAACTAATCTAAAACGCCATAAACATTATGCTGTTTGAATTATAGTGGACCAGGGCACGAGAACTTTCTTGACTTCATGTGCAGGTGTCTGTGAGAAGTTGACAGGTTCTTAAATGCATGTACACACACATTTACCTGTGTTGTTGCAGGTGGGAGCACATCCGCATCTGTCATTTGAGGCCTGATGATGGGTAGAAACACACACATACACACACGGTCATGGATGAGAAACAGAGCTGTGTAGAGAAGAATGTGCATTCCTGCGACTCACACACACACACACACACACACACAACACTTTTCCACACAGTGAATCTGAAAGCACTGATGATGGAACTCAGCTAACAGTGCTGGACACACACACAAATGTGAGCTCACACACAACTGGGGGGCATGTCTCACACAGCAAAACTAGTGGGTGTAACTTTTGGGATTCTGCCTCTGAGTCTGCAAGCCAGAGCAAGAAAATGGAAACACCATGCTGAAAGAGTGTAAAATTATAATGAGTTTATAGAGTCAAAGTTAAAAAAAAAATTTTGTTGAGTTTTTGGGGTTGAAAATCAGGGTCTTTTAGAGAGTTTAAGGATTTGTAGTAGATTAAGGGTTTTGATTAAATTTCATGACCTTGAAGAGGATAAGGGTGTTTAGAATTTTGAGGTGTTTGAAGAGTTTCAGAGAGTTTGCGACATTGGAGGTGTTTGTAGAGGTTTGAGGGTTATATATGGAGTTTGATTGGTTTACAGAAGTTTACAAGATTTGAGTGGATTAAAAAGTTTGTAGAGGTTTGAGGGGTATATTTGGGGTTTTAGTGGTTCATAAAAGTTTAAAAGGTTTGGGTGGTTTCAAAAGTTTGTATAGTTTTGAAGGGTAATTATGGGGGTTGAATGGTTTATAGAGGTTTACAAGATTTGGCTGGTTTCAAAGGGTTGTTAGGTTTGAGGGTTTGTAGAGGTTCATAGAGGATGAGGGATTTGTGGGGTTTGTATGGGGACAAGGGTGTACTAGGGTTTGAAAAGCTTATAGAGGTTTGTGGGGTTAGATTAATTTGTAAAAGATAGGAAGTTTCTGGGGTCTGTAGGGTTTATAGGGAATGAGGGTGTGGTGGATGAGAGGTTTGTGGGTATTTCAGGAATTTGTGGTGGATGAGATAATAGGGGTGAGTTGGGGGGGTGGTTTAAGGGTTACAAAGGACAAAAAGTTTGTAGAGGATGGTAGGTTTGTTGGGCCCGATAGATTTGTAGATGAAGAGGGGTCTGTGGGGTTTGAGGGCGTCAAAGATGATGAGAGGTCTGTGGGGTTTGAAGGATTTGTAGATGGTGATGGTCTGTGGGATTTAAATGGTATGTGGATGATGAGGGGTCTGTGGGGTATGAGGAGTTTATAAATGATGAGGGGTCTGTGGGGTAAAAGGGATTTATTGATGGAGAGGTCTGTGGCGTATGAGGAGTTTATAGATGATTAGGTATTTGTGGGGTTTGGTGGGTTTATAGATGATGAGAGGTCTGTGGGGTTTGAGTTGTTTGTGAAGGATGAGGGTTTTGTGGGGTTTGAGGAGTTTGTAAATTATGAGGGGTCTGTGGGAATTGAAGTGTTTGTACATGATGAGGTATTTTTGAGGTTTGAGGGGTTTGTAGATGATGAGCGTTTGTGAGGTTTGTAGATGATGAGGTATTTGTGGGTTTTGGTGTGTTTGTAGATGATGTAGGGTTTGATGGGTTCATAAAAGATGAGATGTTTGCAAGCTCTGAAACCCTCTGCAGATTTCTCTCAGAGTTTCAGCTGGTTGTGCAACCCAAACAATGAAACTTCACAGTTGCCTTTTGAAAGCACTCATCCACTTTCTGCGAGATTGCGACAGTGACCCTGTGCTCTATCAGTGAATTCATCAGCAGCAGATAGGCATCAGGGCCTCAACATCCTCAACCCCAGTGCACCACGCAGCTTAGAAAAAAAGAATTCAAATGACCACATTTATCTCTCCTTCTAGACATCCAGCAGAATGCAGAGGCGGGTATTTTGCCCAAATAACAAGAAGGGACACTGCAGCGGCATGTTGTCTCTTGATGGGACACGATAGCCTGCTGTTCAAATCTAAAGAATCTTTTTTATCCATAAAGAGAGAAAGAGAGAAAGAGAGAAACAGAGATAGGGAAAGACTTAGAAAGTACTTTTTTTTAAACAAGATAAATTTGTACCACTTACACGTAAAGGACATAGCTATTAAAACATATCTCATTGTACAGAGACGATCAAACTCTAAAACAGGTCATCTAAACAGGTAAATGGCCTCAAATTAAGCAGGAAATATATCTGATATACTTGCACAGTCAATCCAAAACCTACAAGTACACTTAAAGAGTTGCTGCCGGATTTGAGTTAAAAGACTTCTATCAAGTAAAACCAATTATTCTTCACTGTTTTGAAGTAAAAAGAGCTTTAATAGTACATAAGCACAGTTTTAAAACATACTAATCACTTTCCAGTCCACCAGTCACTATATGTGAAAATTAAGCTGCAAGAACAGCTCGTTTTGAATTAGCTGTTTTTGTGATGTCACAATAACCAGTCTATTTACATATGTCCCATTCAACCTCTAGCAGTTGACCCATTTACAAAAAGGAAGGAGTTTGTCAAGGCACCATACAGGGCAGCCTATCACAAGAGATGTAATTTACATATATCGGTCTCAAAGGCACTGCAGCCAATAAACATCTGTTTACATGTATTAGATGTATAAAGGTTGCGACTGATCTTGTAAAAATGAAATACGTTGGTTTTATGCATGCAAGGAATGGGATTCAAAGCAAAAAAAATACAAAAAATGTTATTTATGTCTCCTCTAACAACAGTAAATTGTTTTTCGCCATCATTTCCGTGTAGTCAGAAATGGCATACACTTTTATGAATATGGAAGCAGTCTGCGCCCATGTGTAAATAGAAAATTAGTCATAAATTCACATTTGGCATTATAAATTCTGCTCAGAAACAGCAGTTTGAGAGAACATGGCCTTTTAAAATGCACACACACACACACACACACACATACACGCACACACACACACACACACACACACACACACACACACACACATACATACACACACATACAACACTATAAATGAAATATCAGGAGAAAGTTTACAGGCTGTTTGAATGAGTGCTGCCTCCTGAACTTTGCTGTCTTTTGACGTTTTCCCACGAGCCGCTGTGAGGAGAAACTCAAACATTTTGAAAGTCACACACCACAGTTTGTCTAGACGGGGAGAACAAAGACAACAAAGCCAGGGGGAAGGGCTGGTAGCCCTGTGGAAGCGAGAAAAAACCCTTTTCACCAGAATTTAAAGAGGGCAAGTAATCATATGCTCCTTCCAGCGGTCCTCCTCAGGCCACTCTGTATGTTCTGGAAGAACTTCCAAAAATGGAGACTGTCCATTGGGAAGACCTTGAGCTGGACACCATGGACAGTGATTCATGGCCGGGGTCTGAGCATCTAAAATGCCAATTAAATGGTCTGAAATGTGAATAAAATGGGCTGAAATGTGAATAATACATTATTTTAATGTCATGTATTTTCTCAGGTTTGTTGATGCATAATGAAGAGTGCCATGAAACATTTCAACAACTTGTCATTTGGAGATGTTTAAGAACCTGTTGCCTTAACTTAGAATCAGTGATCAGCTTTGGTGTCGGGAACATGCAGGTTTCTCTCTAACAGATACTCTAGAAAATGCATGACATTAAGGGTTGGTTTCCTCGACTAATGTTGGACCACACAGCACTCAGAAAGGAGCTTCTCCAATGAAAGGAAAATGTAGGACTAGACTTAATCCTGAACTGAGAAATCATCCCTAGAAGATCCCAACTTTGGTTTTGGAGAACCACTGGCCTTCATATTCTTGTGTTGTTCTTATTTCCACTACTACACCTACCGAATCTGTTTTTTAAGAAAAACGTATGCATGATTTTTAAAGATATCTGCATAATTAAATGGCTACAAAATAATTCTGAGTGGCCTGATGTGAAATGCTCTGTTCTAGACACCACAGTGGTGGTGATAGGAACCACACATCTGAAAAGTTCAAAGCCTCTAAAAGCTTCATCACAGGATGTTATTAAAATGGAATTACATTTTACAAATATGATATACATATTACAAATGTGATGTCTGAAACTGTTTGATGAATTTTAGAGATAACGTTTTGAACAAGAACTACATACAATGTGGTACAAGACAAAATAGTACATTTTTAAAATATTTACTATTATTTTATCATTATCAACATAGCATAAAAAGCAAAAGTGAACTAGAAATTTGTAGACATTTTTTATATTTTTTCTCTAAAAATCATTAGGCCTTTAAATCAGATTCCCTTTTGGTTTAGCAGGTACTTCCATAATCACATCACACACAACTACTGAACTGTTTTTATTTATTATCAGCATACTGCCTAGGAGCCAGAGTGTCATAAAAATTTAGCAACAGCAAATTTATACATGGCCTTAGGGGCATGTCTGGCCAAGCTATTATGCAAAGATTGTCAACAGACTATGAAAGAATTTGAAGAAAAATGTAACATTTTAAATGATAGGGACAAAATCATGCACTCCATGTGTTTGGGACTTATGTCCCCAGCCTAAAATTATGCCAATGATCCCAAGGGCTGGAGTTAGGAGTGTCCCGCTGTTTCCCATGCCAGGAGGGTGCGGTACACTTATGCAAAAGCAGAATGTTTATCCACTGGACTTCATCGAATGCAGAAAAGCAATTTCAGTCTTCAGGACTGTTTATAGTTTAATGGCTGTACTCTACACTCTCTCACACTGTCCACTTTCTGACAAGAGTAATTCACTCTCACTGGTCCTGATGGCCACATTTCTCACAGGATTTGCATAGATAATAATACTGCAAGGTCACTTCCATGGTCCAAAAGGCAAGGCATACATCTGTGCATGGCACAGTGAAACATTTGACCCTTGACCCTGACATTTGGTGTCTCTTTGATTTTTGTGTGCTTGACCGCTGGTTCCCACCGTGCAGATTATTCCGTGTCTCCTATCACCAGGAGCTGGGTTTCCGCTCACAGATCACATCTAGTCGCGGATCAGGAGGGGTCTTCCAGGAGAGAATACCGTTTGACGGTGTAATTAAGTCTGAGTCGAGGTTTAATCTGTGTCCGGAAATGACCGAGAAAGTGTGAAAGATTTACAAGTGATTTTGCTGAGTGGGAGGCATCCTGGGGACCAGAATACTGAGCTGGGCTTAACCATGTGAGCTAAATTGACACAGTGGAGGTTTAAAGGGTATTCTTCAGGAGCCATGGTTGAGTGAGCTCAGGGAATTGCTGAAATTAAAGCACAGTGGCCCATCAAGGGGATGGTTTTGCTTTTAGAAGTATAAATGTGTGTGTGTGTCGGTGTATATGTGTGTGTGTTTGTGTGTGTGTGTGTGTGTGTGTGTGTGTGTGTGTGGTGAAATAGACTTACAGTATACAATGGTCGATTCCTCTTTTTAGTTGTGTTGATGATTGATTTCACATGCTAGGGCTTCAGTCCAGTACCATAAGATCTAACCAATGGGAGAGTTTGCTTGGCGCCATGGGCATTTGGTGGGGAAGCTTTCTGTCTATCTATTTGTCTGTCTGTTTGTCTGTCTGTCTGTCTGTCCATCAAGAATATTTGTAAAGTATGGAATCCACTATAATAACCATGCAAATTATGCAATATTGTGACAATGGAACCTGTAATTCAAACTTTGTATTCTTCATACTTTGTGTTATATCTCAAAGCCAAAGCTGTGCATAAACCCGGTGCATTGCCAGCAGTTAGCGGGCCAGAAAAATGTCATGAAGCATCACTAGGTTTTGATCAAACTAAACTCAAAGCATGTTGCCTTGATTTTAGTATCAGACTGTGTTGCTGTTTGAATGGAGATGTTTCATTATAACATTTCTGTAGAGTCACACCCCTATACACCCATCCCCTACATGTCAGTGCTAAACATGTGAATGTTTACATCTTTGCATAGTCTTTTGATAGCCTTCAGATTTTTTGCAAAAAGGCTTATGGTATATTTAGCCTAGCATAATGTGTTATGACCTATTTTAATATGATATAATCTAAAACTATGCCACAACTGACACAACCTAGGATTGTAAATTGGCAGAAAGAACTTGGAAAGAACTCAATAGAACTCATATGCTTATCTTCTTTATTTTAAAGGAAAACTTGAAAGTTATTGTTGCTCATACTTTTTCTAAAGCTAATTTCTTGATCAGCTTCAAATAGACTATCAAACTTTTAATTTGTTGAATTTTTAGAACACATGGCAAATTCTTTGTTTTCTAGTGAGGGTCAATGATTGACTGGACTGCAGCAGAGTCGATCAAGGGTTTTGTTTTTTTTCTTACTGCTTGGGCTGGTCGGATTTGCTACTTCAAAACTGTGGGATGGGAAACTACCAGCTATGGGCTGCTTGAAAGCTATAGAGCTCCACCACAATAAACATGGTGGGGCAGCGATTAACGTTTCATTAATAGACTTCAGAAATAGAGAGGAAGGCATGCAATGAAATGCAAATATGCGGCTTGTCTAATCTGTCCATCAATGAAAAAAAGATTACTGTCGTGCCCAAGACAAAGGCGCACATTGTTTCCCCTGACCCACTCCCTGACCAAAGACACGTTAGTGGTCACGTTTTCCAGAAGAAGTCCAAATAAAAATGGGTCTTTAAGCGTCTGGCCACCTTCTCACGGGCTTTGATATTCAAATGAAACACGACGCCACACAAATAGGGTCCTCGTCCAGAGCCAACGCTGAAACTGGATGGAGTGGTGGAATTTGGGTCTGGTGAAAAGAGGCTCTGACATTTCACCAAGAGCCATGGGGAACAATGGGACAATGTTAGTTTTAATGTCAGGGTAAGAAAGAGGCGGAACAGAGAAATAAAAAAAGGATACAGCATAATTAATGTTTGGGATTGGACAAAGAGATGTGTCATGCTAATGGAAACCATCCAGACTGGACATTAAGCACCTAACAATGAAGACAAACTGGTTAAATATACACTATGGTATCTTATACCTATATTTATTCTCAAGTCATGTCAAGTCAAGTAGGTTTATTGTAATTCCAGCCATATACACAGCCAACAATGAAGTTAAACAATGTTCCTCCGGACCATTACGCAACATGAGAACAAAAACAGTGCAGACATGACCAAATACACATAGTGGCAATTTTATCAGAAACATCTACCATGTAGGTGGCCTTTTGCCTACAATTATGTACTGTAGTCCACCTGTTGATGCCCAAGTCACCCATCTCTGCCTCATCCATCACTATTAAGAGGTCCCCATAGGACCACCAATGACCAGATGGTATTTGGATGGTTCTCATGTTAATCATAGTGTATGGTGTTGTACTTTGTGGTCTGGTCATTTTATTAGGGTGACTTTGAAGGCTAAGACAAACTGATCAACAACAAGTGGTGACAGTCTCAACTGTACACCAGCAAGGTGGAGCTGCAATGAAGGGGTTTCTAACTGAGTACTGAGTGATTTTAGGTACAAGGAAAATGGTCATTTCAGGTCAGATTTATGTACAAGTGCATGCAAAATGCAAAATATTTCTTTGTTTTGTTCAATTTGTTCTTGAATTGAATTTTGGACAGCTTATCACTGCACCTAGCCAGGCTAACCAGTCTTGCCCAAGGAATCTTACTGGTGTAGCAGGATGTGTTTGACTGGATGAGAAACTGAACTTTGTTCCTCTGAGGACACTGGTGTTATCCACTACATCAACCTCATTTTCAGGTATTCTCAATATCTGCATTTAGCATTTAAGCCATTTCTTCTGGGATCAGTAAAGTTATCTGCTTCAAATTTTGATTTCAGATTAAAAACTACAAATTACATACATTACTATTTAATAATAATTTCTGGTTGTTCCTTCACTCAGCTGGCCTGTGTCTACCAGGAAGAGCAACTGAATTTGTAACCCAACAACTACTTAGCTCTTTGCCAATGATGACAGAGTGAAAGTGCTAGCGTGTGGCCCAGGCCCTCATGGTTGAAGCAGTTTGTAAGGGAATTACTGTTTACTTTAAGTGAAGATGCTGAGAAAGGGACCATGGCATGTTGATGATTTATGTGAAAACTGAACTGCTCCCCTGAATGCCCTCGGTATGTGTGTGTGTGTGTGTGTGTGTGCAGAGGGTGGGTTTAGAATCTGTATCCAGTAGCCAGGGTGCCAGAACTTCCCCAGCAGAAAAGCATTGAATCCCATTGAGCTCCGTCATCATCAGCTCGGACTCGGACATCAATGATTACATTCATCTAATCCACAAAGCGCATTCATGTCCAGCGTGTGACGCTATGTGGCGTGTGTGATTTGGGCCATGCGTTTGTGAGAGGCCACCCCCTCCCACGCCCCCCAGGAGGGAGTGTACGTGCAGGGAGGCAGCATCTCCAATGGAACCCCCTATTCTCTCTCTCTCTCTCTCTCTCGGCATCCTTCCTCTCTTTCTTTCTCTGCCCTCACTTTGTTGTACAATCAATACCACAATTCCCCACCAAGGATCAATAGTCTTATCCTGTCCTATCTAATTTGCATCTCTTGTTCTGTGCCTCTCTCTCTCTCTCTCTCTCTCTCTCTCTCTCTCTCTCTCTCTCTCTCTCTCTCTTTCTCTCTCTCTCTCT
>JBBJLS010071769.1:0-10861 GCA_037577275.1 Bryconaethiops microstoma
GTGTGTGTGTGTGTGAGTGTGTGTGTGTGTGTGTGTGTGTGTGTGTGTGTGTGTGTGTGTGTGTGTGTGTGTGTGTGCACTTCCTGAACCTTTATAATTCTTTATTTGTTTTATTTTTGTTTGTTTAATGTCCTCGATTTTCTCCTCATGATTCCAGACTGGATAGGATACAGAGGTAACGGTTGGCCTGAGGAGAGCATGTGGCTCTAAACCCCCCCGAACCCCCCCAACCCCAACCCACCTCCCTCTCCACCCCCCACCCCCCCCAAAATGCCTCCACTGCCCCTGAAGCATGACGCTCATTGTCTATGCGTCCTGTCTCTGACTGTCCTCCTACATTCCGATGGGTGGTTGTATGTAACCATTAGTCACCATGTATCAATTATACATGCACCTTTATGCAAATGAGCGCACATGAACGTAGCAACACATGCACACGTGACCCACATACACACGCATGCACTCGTGCATATCGCAGCGTCGGGATCGACCTGTTCGGCCTATTGAGAGGCGGAGTCTGTGCTGAAATGTGGTCTATTGAGAGACTGGATTCATTTGAAAAAAATTGATGTGCCTCGAAGTGAGTTCTTCCAATATCCAAGGACTCCAAACTATTTGTACAATGTTAGTTAGTTAATTACTTAGCAGTATTTTTTTTTAAATGCACATTATTTCTATTCACCTCTCTTACGGACCCCAGCATTTATTATATACTCCATAATGTATTTCACATTTTATATTTTATATTATATTCTTATATTTTGTATTTTATAACTTTATATTTTATATTGTTCTTGTCTCTGTTGAGTCGTAACATAAGTATTTTCCTCCAGGATCAGTAAACTTTTCTGATTCTGACCTCGAGAAAAACTACTGAGAAATTTCAAGAAGTTAAAAATTCGATATTGAGAAAATGGGTCTATTGACAAATTGAGTCAATTGAAAAACTGGGTCTGTTGAGAAATTGAGTCTATTGAGAAAAGGGTTCGTTGAAAGGACAGATATTGAGAAAGTATGTCAATTGGCCAGTTGGGACTGTTGAGACATTAAAAGAAAGTTCGATGTTGAGAAAATGGGTCAGTTGACGAATGAAGTCTGTTGAGAAAGTTTGGTCTGTTGAAAGAACTAATATTGAGTTATTGTGTCCTGAGAAACTTTACAGGACAGAAAAACACTTAACGCTTTGCATCCTGTGTGAGTTAATGTGACCAGATTTTATTCTGAGCTCTTTTGGAGCGTTCCTATTGGTCAGTCCCTCGTGAAATTTAGACACAAACTGCATGAATCCAGTAGTATCACATTATGCAAAAATATGAAGAAAAAAACGATTTTGTAGGTTTCATTCCGACAGCCACAGTATGCAGTTGGACATGCGTAAATACACACACGAACACACACACACACACACACACACACACACACACACAATTACCTCAAAACAGAGAAATCATGCATATATTCAGTTTCCAGCTAATTAGGCCCACCCTGAAGCTCTCTGGCCATTTTATCAGAAACGCCTCCCACGCACAGCCGAGTGCACAGTCCAGGTCAAAACAACACACTTTATGGACTTTTTGCATGTAGATCAGTGCACAGAGAGACACATTTATACCTAACGACTCTTTATCAACTGTATTTTACATATTGGGGAAAAAACAAAACAAAAAAAACTTGTGGCCTGTGCATATATTAGTTTTTTTGTTTTTTTTTCTAGTGTAAGTGTATGGAATAAATCCTGTTTTAATTGTGTTCAGACGTGTTTTCACTTAGAAAATCAACAAAATAGGTCATTTCTAAATGCTGTGCTTGATTAATTCAAGCTTATTTATGTAGCACATGATCTCGGAAGCTTTACAGAAACAGAAAATCAAATAAGAATAAATGGAAAAAAAACCAGAATAAACTAGGATAAGATAACGGGAGGGATATAAGAAGTAAAAGAAGTGACAGAATACATAAAAATACGTTTGAAAGTGCAGCAGGAGTGGAAATATTTAAAAGGCGGAGGAGAAAAGTGCAGTTTTAGCAGCTTTTAAAGCTGCTGTTGGTGCAGATCTGACACTGATGGGCAGTTTGATTATAGATGCCTTATAAAGCTATAACACACACACACACACACACACACACACACACACACACACACACACACACACAACACATAGTATGAAGAATGCATATACATACAAAGGCCACCAGTGTCCGCTGTCTTGTGTCCCTCACTTTGTCTCTCTTATCTCCCGGTTCTGATGCACAATTGAATAGTTGCTAAGCTTCTCCGGTTTAGCAATTCCGTCTTCGGACCTCAGGCGGCTTCGGGTCGAGGAGATGATGGCACTGGAGTGATCAAACATGTCTGACCCGAATTCTTCCCCGTATTTGTTCCGTTACGCTGAACGAGCTGTGAGTTCACACGGAATCACGTCGCCTTTCATTTACATCTACATTTAAATATTGAGCATTGAGGCCCGAGACCGAGTTTGTCCATCGGAAAAGTGGCACTGAAAAAAACTGGATCAAGTCTTAAGTTGAGAAACGAAGCGCCTTTGAGAAATTAGGTCTATTGAGAGATCGAGTCTGTGGAGAAGTTGGGTCGATTGAGAAATTGGGTTTGTCGGAAGAATTGATTTTCAGAAAAACTCTCCAAACGCGCCTTTGGAGAAACTGAAAGAAGTTACAAAGTAGACATTGAGGAAAAAGGGGTCTATTGACAAAATGAGTCAATTGAAAAACTGGGTTAGTTCAGGAATGAGGCTTTTAAGAAATTTGTTGAAAGAACTGATACAGAGGAAGTACGTAAATTGAGCAATTAGGACAATCGCAAAATTGAGGCTCGTTAGAAATTAAATATTGAGAAAACTGATTAAATATTGAGAAATATTGAGTCTGTTGAAAAATTGGATCTAATGAGAAATTTGATCTGTTGACAGCTAATATTTTTTTTACCAGCTCGGACTGTTGATGAATTGGGTCCAGTTAGAAATTAGGCTGAATGATAAAAATTAGAGAAAAATTTGAGAAAATGTCTCTACTGAGAATGTAGTTAGAGATTAGATGTGGTGACAAACTGAGTTCAGCCTTTTTTTGTTATGATGTAATATGTTACAATGTAAAAAAAGAAGAAAAGAAACAAGTTTCATGTGAAATCACAGCTGTTCTGTGTCCCGTCTGATGTCCCTGAAATGTAAAGTTTCAGACGTTTGATTGGCTGAGACACATTTCCCCGTGTTTTCCCTTTTTTGTGAGATGTGTGTGTGTTTGTATTTGGCCTCCGTTTCGTGTCGCTGCGTGCCGGAGTGCCTAACTGCCGAATTTGTCCCGGTAGACAGCTGTCCCGGCCTCTGCAACAATAACGGCCGGTGCGTCCTGGACCAGAACGGCTGGCACTGCCTCTGCCAATCAGGATGGAGAGGGGCGGGGTGCGACGTTGCCATGGAAACCCTGTGCTCTGATGGCAAGGACAACGAGGGAGGTGAGTCAGACTGATCGGACCGAGAAATTCAGTTTTATCATTTGGTTAAAATACTCTTGAACTCGGTCCAGGACTTTCACGGGAGTCCCTCATAACCTCTTTTTTTCCTTTGCACCTTTTTTGAAATCCTTGATGTCATTTAAACGATGTTTCGTGATCAATGGAGCAACAGAAATTTAGAAAAGATGCAAGTTTCTTAATGTTTTTTTTTTACTTGTAAATGTTTTGTTTTTACTTTTACTTGAACGGTTTTAGACACGTTTGATCTTAACAAACATGGTAAGATATGGAGGGGCGGCTCAAGACTTTTGCACAGCGCTGTATAAATATATACAGAATACCGTGAAAAAGTCTTGAGCCCCCTTATATATTCCTTCGTATTTTACAATGTCAAACAGCGCCTTGACTTGATGGAAATCCGTCTTTTTGGCCCGGGTTTATTATTTTAAGGTTTATTATTTGAAGTCTGAGCAGAAGTTCAGTGTTCATCTCTAGCTGCAGAAGATATTTTTAATTCTGTGTTTCTGAAGACGGTCTGCTGGACTGTGTGGACCCGGACTGTTGTCTCCAGAGCTCCTGCCAGGACCAGCCTTACTGCAAAGGGGCACCGGAGCCCACCCCAACCCCACAAAGCCCCCAGACCTCCTCCGTGCCCCCAACCCTGGACTTCTACCAGAGGGTCAGCTTCCTCGTGGCTCCTGGAGGAACCCACCGGCTTCCTGGAGAAAACCCGTTCCACAGCAGGTCAGGACCTCAGCTTCACCCCAGATGGAGAGATGTTGTGGAATTGGGTGTAGACAAAAACGAAAAGATTTATTCCCACTGTCCACTTTATTGGAAACATCTACCCTACAGGTCCAGGTTGATGGTTTATGGTTCCAGACTGCACCCTGTTGGTTGTTGCATATTTCATTAGCCCCGTCAGATTGGACCATCATAGATATTACTGATAGATATTAGATATTACAGATAGACATTAGATATTACTGATAGATATTACAGATAGATATTAGATATTACTGATAGATATTAGATATTACAGATAGATATTAGATATAACTGATAGATATTACAGATAGACATTAGATATTACAGATAGACATTAGATATTACAGATAGATATTAGATATTACTGATAGATATTACAGATAGATATTAGATATTACAGATAGATATTAGATATTACAGATAGACATTAGATATTACAGATAGATATTAGATATTACAGATAGATATTAGATATTACTGATAGACATTAGATATTACAGATAGATGTTAGATATTACAGATAGATATTAGATATTACAGATAGATATTAGATATTACAGATAGATATTAGATAATACAGATAGATATTAGGTATTACAGATAGATATTAGATATTACTGATAGATATTACATATTACAGATAGACATTAGATATTACAGATAGATATTAGATATTACAGATAGATATTAGATATTACTGATAGATATTAGATATTACTGATAGATATTAGATATTACAGATATTGCTCAGGCGGTGGACAGATGGGCTGCAAACCTACAAAGTGAAACTACTGTAGGTATTTCTGATAAAATGGCCAGCGAATATGTTTATTTTATGCCGTGTTTGTTGTCTTGTACACCCACCCGGTTTGTTTTGCATCATACTAAAGACACTTTTATCCGAAGTCCGGGCTTAAATGCTTGAAATTGGTTTCCAGCCCATTGGAAAAAGATCCCAGGTGGCTTCTTACGAAGCTGCCTGAGAGAACGCCAAGAGTGTGTACAGTGGAATCAGGCATCAAACGAGAGGCTACTTTGAAGAAAATAAAACAGATTGCTCCGTAATTCCATGTGTCATTTCACGCGTTTGATGTGTTATTCTACAGCAAAATGTGGGGAGAAAAAAAAAGAGCACAAATAAAGAAAAACCCTCCGACGTGAGTTTTCACAGAGATTGGCTTCACTTCCATCGGTGCCCCCTGGTGGGGAGGCCTGATGTTCAGGGATGCGCAGGTTTAGCTGAGGGTAGGAATGAAAGAGCCGAGCGTTGTACAGTTTTATGGCTCGCTGGTAGATGGTGTGATAGCACACAGATATTGTGTAAACGTCCTTTCTGAACTACGTAAAGTTTAATATTTATATTTGCTCTACATTCTATAATCTTGTAACTCAGGACAACCTGTTGTTCGTGCTGGAATTGCATCGAAATCTGATGTTAACGAAGATACACACCCTCTTAGGCCAGAAGCATTAAATAGCAAATAAAAGAGGAGATTCTGTCCACGTACAGTTATGCTCATGAAGGTAGAAAGAAGGTTAATAAGTCCTCAAAGGACCTTGAGGTTCAGTTTTGTACCTTTTTACTCAAATGTGTGAAATAGCGCCCCATCTTTTAATGATCTCTTTAACATTATTACTCACTTTAAACAAGGTCAGCTTTACATTCCAAGCTTTTCAGTTCCACCTCAAATTTGTTCAGCTGTGACATTCCGCTGCCCTTTTGACGTGGAACGGAAAATTGCAGAAAATGCGGAAAGATGACGGATATAAATTTTTTTTTTATATTAAACAAGTGCAAAAGCAGAGGGTCTATTAAAGTTGAGTCACATTTAAAGGAACCAACATCATACCACCCAAAACCAAAGCTCTGGACTTAACAGGACGGTTCTCATCTGTAGGAGCTGTTCTGAAGTTGGAGGTCAGTTTTATGTGCATGTTCTCCAAGAAAGAACCGACTGCCTATTTTTAGTTTATTTTAATTTTTTAGATCTGAGGCTTATCCTTAAAACATTCTGCTCGGGTCTGACGGCACCCTAGTTTAGCATCTATTTAGAGAACGTACCCAATGCAAATATGTAAATGAGAAAGAAAAGTCATTGCTGGTCTTACGTTTCTGTAATGGTTGAAACACTCTAAAAGGTTAGAGGACCAATATCCGTTCTTTTTTGACCAGTGTGACCGGGGTCGAACCCGCGTAACCAGGGTTTTCTGTCACTATATCACTGTATAGGTGCAACACTTTGAATGCAGTTTGCATTATTAATTGTGTAGTGACACTTTTCAGAAAGCGGCAGCGCACAGAACCGTGTCTGCCTTGCTTAAAGCGTATGAATTTCCGTAAAAGTATTTTCACGTATTTATTTATTTCATTTTTTGGCGAGCGTCAAAATGAATATTTCGGGAACATCCTGTTTAGTCAAGATCCAAGAGTTTATTTTTTACACCAGGAGTAATATACTCGTACAATATACTGTAGAGTGAAAAGCTTTGCCTGGCAGGTTCACGCCTTGTCTGTGCTACATAAAATAAAATAAAAAGAATATAGGCCTAAATACAAATGTAACATTTTTATTTTACAGTGTAATGAAAGCTGCCGTGTGATTTAAAGGTGATAAAATATACTCTTGCTCCGCCCAGGGTGAGTCCCTGCCTCGCGCCCGCCGTCCCCAGGATAGGCTCAGAGTGCCCACGACCTTAGTGAGGATTAAGAGGTTACAGAAAATGAATGAATGAATGAAAATAAACTCTTAGGGCGAGACAAACAAGAACCAATATCACAGCTTGTAATGTATTTAGTACAAAACCACAAATTAGGCAGTGTGCAAACTGCGTTGTGTATAGAGGTGTGGCCTAATGGTGGGGGTCTAGTGGGTAGGATACTTGCCTCTGGACCAAGAGGTCATAGGTTCGAATCCTACCTTCAGCACCACTATTGGGTTCCTGAGCAAGACCCTTAACCCCAAGTTGCTCCAGGGAGACTGTGAGACTGCCCCCTGTAGTCAGGGAATAGTAGTTTGGGTAGAAGTGTCTGATAAATGCCATGAATGTCTTATCGTTTGTGTAAAACGCTTCTTGTGAAGTGTTGAGTTCTGGCCTTTTGGCTGCAGAGGAGTCTCCCTGACAGAGGAGTCTCCCTGACTCCCTGAACTCCAGCCATTTTCCCTGCTCAGAAACTCCTGGTTCACCTCGCCGGTTAGTTGTCAGGTTTATTGAATGTGTTTGAGGAGGAGAACCGTCAAACTGTGCCGGACACCGACCCTCCAGGACCGGAGCTGGACACCCCTGCAGAGTAAATGTCCTGCAGCGTTCGTAGGAGACCTGGTGGTGCATTCTGCTAGTGAGGACCTTGCAGTGAGAAAGACGTCCAAATGGACGCCCAAGCTGAGCTCGTTTAAAGAACCACTTCAAGCCCTCGAGAGCATCCCGACGGGGAATATCTGGACCTGGTTTGGGAACAGCGCCATGCAGGACAGACATTTTCTCCAAAGAGTGCATCATCCGCACTGAGCTTCCTGACCTGCAGTCCGTCTACACCTGGACCAAACCAGGAAGATAATGGAAGACCTCACGCATCCCAACAATGGACTCTTCTGAAGCACTTTCGCTCCGTTAAGACCAAAACAGAGAGAGACCATCCGGGCCCTGAACCAGGTCAAGGATGTCCTCGTTAGGAGATCTGGCCCTGAGAGGCTCCATTCTCTGTGGACAGATTTGAGTCTGCACTTGTTTTGTTTTATGTCATAAAAGGTCTAAAAAAGCAAAATTGGACAGTTTTGGACTCATCAAATCCAGATCATAATAAATGATCTCCTCTTCTTCTCAAACACTCTAGTGTAGCCTGGAAGGAAAGCCTAGAATGTGCATTTTCCACAAAGTTTCGGCACTCGTCTCAGCGAACCTCAATAATTCGTTTAAAAGTAAAACTGAATATTGAATGATAGGTCCGTCCTGAATGATGTGTGGTGATGAAATGCGAGTGTGAAGTGATGGTGTCTGGCTGCTCCTGAGTTTTTGGGGTTTTTTTGCCAGCTTCTGTTTTCTGTTATACCAGTGTTTTTGTTCTACCTGCATCGGTGACCTTGATGCTGTTTGCTGTGCTGTCGACTCCGGTTCCCTGGGGTTCTGGATCTGTGATGGGAAAGAGAGAGACGGTCTCTGTCTGAACACCGTAAACAATACAGCTCTGTTGCAGCTCCTGGACCACGAGATATTGTTTCTTCACACCTTCTGTCCCGCTGTTCACAGTCAGAGACGTTCTCCGTCATCCCAGAGCAGTGAAGGGCAGACGGTTAATGTGGTCCCATGTTAGGGTCCAATACTAACTCTGATAGTGCTGTCAGTGGGTACTGTGGGTCAAAAAAATGATCTAGAACTAATTAAAACCTGCTTACACTATGACTCCATAGTCAGTGACAAGTCTAGAACTGACTGAAAACAACTTACACCACAGCTTTATAGTCAGTTATGTGATTTGAACTGACGGTAACCTGTTTGTACTATGATTCTACAGTCAATGACTAATCTAGAACTTTCTAAAACCCTCAGTATGGTTCAATAGTCAGTGATGTTTCTAAAACTAACTAAAGCTTGCTTACTCTACGGTTCCAAGGTCAGTGGCTCTAGAACTGACTGAAACCTGGTCACACCATGGCTTTAGAGTCAGTACCGTATCTAGAACTAAATAAATACTGTTTACATAACAGCTTTACAGTCAGTGATGTATCTAGAACTGACTGAAAACGGTTATACCACAGCTTTACAGTCAGTGATGTATCTAGACCTGACTGAAAACAGTTATACCACAGATTTACAGTCAGTGATGTATCTAGGACTGACTGAAAACAGTTATACCACAGCTTTACAGTCAGTGATGTATCTAGAACTGACTGAAAACAGTTATACCACAGCTTTACAGTCAGTGATGTATCTAGACCTGACTGAAAACAGTTATACCACAGCTTTACAGTCAGTGATGTATCTAGAATTTTTATTTCACCACTGTAAATCAGAGTGTGATTGGTTGATTTGTCATCTTAATGATGTTAGTAGTTACGGAGGGTTCTCCAGTTACAGTTCCGTTTCTACGATAGTGATGTAAGCCGAATTTTGGTGTAAGTTGAAACACACCCTAGTCACTTACCGATCCTAACACAGCTGTAAAATCATAATCTAGAACATAAAAGCACAACTAAGCCACAGAAAAAGAAAAAGTACGCCGCGTTACTGCGTATTCCGCATATCCTACGTATTCATACGTTGCGCACAACCAGTTATGGGAGCGAGTATCGTAAACTCGAAATGACGTATGTTGAGACTGTTGTAGCCTGAGGACCCCCTGTATTCTGAAGAACCGACCAATGGGAGAACTCGCTTGGCTGTATCTACCTGGCTTCCTCAGGGATAAAAATCCTGACCGGAACATTTTTAGTTGCCGATGTTCTGTAAAACTTGCATGAAAATGAAAACTTTTGTGGGAGGAGCCTGTGTCATTCAGCTGTAAAGAAAGTGACCTCGTCCAGGCCGTCATGAACCAGTGCTGAGCTCTGATTAAGCCTTGATGAGGAGGCGCGTTCTCCACCAGCTGCTCCTGTCGTTCACACATCAAGAAATTATCCTGCAATTAGCCCGCGGCTGAAAGATTGCAAGCCGGCCACTAAATGGCACTTGGAGGAATGATTTGAGCTTCAATTGTCAGAGTGTTCAGAGAGTCCAACCAGTCAACTGTCACAGAGGACAAGTGGACGAGAGAGAGGACGCCTGACTTTCAGACTGATGAAACAATGTAAAGAGGCTTAAATGAAAAGTTCAGTAAAAGAGCTTCAAAAAGCTTTAAATATTGATCAGACCCCGATGGGACTGTACTGAGTTCCATGAGGTCCACACGCCTGTACCGAGTTCCATGAGGTCCACACTCCTGTACTGAGTTCCATAAGATCCACACGCCTGTACCGAGTTCTATGAGGTCCACACTCCTGTACCAAGTTTTATGAGGTCCACACTCCTGTACCGAGTTCCATGAGGTCCACACTCCTGTATCGAGTTCCATGAGGTCCACACTCCTGTACCGAGTTCTATGAGGTCCACACTCCTGTACCGAGTTCTATGAGGTCCACACTCCTGTACCGAGTTCTATGAGGTCCACACTCTTGTACCGAATTCTATGAGGTCCATACAGGAGGTACTGAGTTCTATGAGGTCCACACTCCTGTACCGAATTTCCATATTTCAAAAATACACAGGAAAACAAAGATCTGATCCAGAGAAGTACAGAGTATTGTGTTCAGATGGAGGTTTGCACACTGATCACGCAACACTGAAGTTTTAAACCAGTAAAGGCAGAAGTGAGGCAACAAGAGAACATGGCAGAACCTAAATTGTACTCCAGGGGGTCCAGCACAGTTTGTCGCTTCACCTTCCTGTAGACTGTCCTGGACACTGAACCCTCAGCACCGCAGCTGGACACCTAATACACACACTACCACTCAGCCATTTATCTCTTAAACTGCAGGGTTTTTTCTGGTTAAACTGGAAAGTTGTTGGTTGAACTATAAATGAAAATGTATGAAATAAAGGCAGTTTCCTTTCTAAGATGAGAGAATCTGTAACAGTGCAGGTCCGACTCCT
>JBBJLS010071770.1:0-10860 GCA_037577275.1 Bryconaethiops microstoma
TGTGTGTGTGTGTGTGTGTGTGTGTACAGAGAAAGTGAGAGAGAGAGAGAGAGAATTTGCCCGATTAAATTATTAAATACCTGTAAACATGGGTTTCTGCCAGCACTACCAACTTGGGCTGAATGCATGCATGAATTGCTCAAAAGTGCTTAAAATGTAAAGCATAAAAAACATAAATGATCCACCATACGATTATTTTAATGAATCCATCTTGCTCTTTAGTCCAGCTAAATATCCATTAGCAGAAGATAACATACATAGTAATATACACAGACAAATACATACATACATATATATAGATGTATTCTGAGAAAACAGACCGCTTTCATTGCTATGGGGTAAAAAATGCATGCATTATGGTTTTGAAATACAAAAAATTGGTACCTGCTACCCATAAAAGCAGTAATCCGATTGGATTGAAAGTGGAGGTGCAGATTTAAAGATACTGATAAAATCAACAGCGCCTTAACTAAAGTCAGCAGACCCGTCACAGATCAGCACATGCACTATGAGAAGTGTTTATTTTATACACCTCAGAGCAGTGCTTCTCAGTCTCTGTCCTACTTGCCTTCAGAGACCCTCTAACATCACACAGCAGCGGTGGGCCTCTAAAATAATTATCTCTTACTTGCTCGGTAAGGCAGCTCTTTTAAAGGGAGTCTGATTTAACGAACATGTGTTTAACTGCAGAGGAGAACATAGCATTGACCTGCTGGTGACTGAAGGGTCCTAATGATCTCACTGAGCCTGTACATCATATTATTATGATCTTCCAGTAAATGCATAAGTGTTTGCTATCTACATGCATGTTGGAGGTCAATGTGCCACCGAATGTAAAATACGAAAGGTATTGTAAAATGACCTTGCTGTCAGAACATTACCTTGTCATTTATCCTTTTTTTCAAAATTTCACAATGAAGACACTATTAATGAAGACACTATTATGTCCAAAATAACTTAGAGAACCAGAGTTCTCTAAGTTATTTCTCCTCTAGAGTTACATTTTTGCATCAACCGCATTATGACAAAGCATAAAATATTTAATACCGCTCATATTCTTCTCTCCCTTTGCCCATAATGGGGATGCCGAATTCTTGTCTTCACCTTCACACGCATGTAATTTGTATCAATCCATTTACATTTAATGTAGTTATCTTAGTTACATTTATATTCATAACACTATATTTAACAGCTTTGAATGCACTATAACCTAATCAGGCACTCAATGTCCCTCAGGTCAGAGGTTTTGAAAACGTGCACTGAAATAAAACCTCCTGCGTTACTGCTCATGATTATTTTTGGGCCAGTTGTTGACACTGAGTGCAGTTTTTCACAGGAGTTCCCACAGTTCTCAACTTTTCAATGCTTTGTACACGTTGAAATCTGCTTCACATGGTTTCCAGTTAAATGTTTTCCCTGGCTGGAAGTGTTGCTATGGTAATAGGGATGCTGTTTCCAAGGTAACCGCTAGTTGGGACTAGTTGGAATCCTCTGAGCCACCAGTATCCTGAAATAATGAAAAGTCAAATATGAAAACAACTTTATGGGGATGCTGAATAAGCAAAATTGGTAATTCGTGAAATTTTAGACTGTAGAGTGCCAATGCATAGGCTTTAACTATACTCATATCCTTAGTATATACATTACTGTGCAAATGTCTTGAGCCATCCTTTATTTCTTCATATTTTGCTTTGAATTACTTTTTTGGTGCAACAATACTATTGAGCAGATTAAATGAAAGAAATGTTCTCTTTCATTGAAAATGTTTTACTGCAACAGGCTGCAAAATGTCTAAAGATACAAGGTGCCTAGATAAAGGAGTTCCAACCACTCAGCATTCAGCACCACCAGTATACTGATCACCGCCTGAGCATCTAGAATCATCTGCTCCTGTTTCTTCACTGGTTCAGGGCTTAGATGTGCTTTGTTATGCTTAAATGATTCATGCGTAGGTCACTGTGTGTCTTAACAAACAAAACCATTCCTCTGGAACTGGTCAGGTTCAGGGACTGGACTTAAAATGAGAGACTTTGAAAGTCCTTCAGGAAGCCTGGAGAACTGTTCTTCTAAACCCATATTAAAATATAATAAAGAAAGACCTGTCCTTAAGATGCAAAATATGAAGAAATGAAGGGTTTCTTAAGATCTTCCACATAGTATTGATATATTTTTTATGTAAGTGGCTTCTTCTCCTTGTTTTTCTAGGTATAATTTAGAAATATTTTTCAATGGCTGGTGATGTACACAGAGCAGCTTTGGTTTTTGTATCAATTTGGATTACTTAAGAAGAAATGTAAGTGAATACAAACCATTGGCTCAATAGTTCTGCATGCTGCGGCGTATTTCTGATATGCAGCAATTATGCAGTCTCTTCTGCAAGAGAGAGATGAAAAATAAACATTAATTTCTTTATAATTTAAATTTAATGGCATCAAACCCTGGTTTTCAATGCATTACCCGCAAACCCTCCTGCGACTCACTTGCTTGTGACGCCGCCCCCTGGTGGTAGCCCGGGTATGGGCTCTGTGGCTAGAAACTTCATCACGTACAGGAGATCAGGCTCCTCATCTTTTGACCTGATCACGTCAATGATCTCTGGAGGACGAAGGGGAGATTAAGGTTACTTTAGCAAAGCCGTTTATTGAGTGAGCTCTAATTTGCTGATTGTTCAATACAGAATCTCAGAGGATGAAATTACCCTCTACTTTGAGATCCAGGAGGTGTTCGAGCTCTGCCTCTCGTTGCAATGCCTCAGAAGACACCTGGGGGGCCCCAGCGAAGCAGATGATGATGATGCTCATGTTGTCCAGACTACCCTGCAAGTCAGATAGCAGAGATGAGTTTTTGCACAAATGGTGGTCTCCGGTGAGTTGAGACCCAGCTAGAAACTGTAACGCCGTCTCCAAATAAAAATCGGATTTATTCATGTTTAATATTTTATATTTATCTTGTCTGTGTGCATCTATGCAGTCATAACATAAGCAATTTCCCCTGGCATCAGTAAAGATGTCTGATTCTGTTTCTAAAATCCAAAAATGTGATTAAGAAAACAAAATGACCCCTTACTGATCGTGTCAGTGTGTATTACTAAAGAGGGACGATCTTGATGTCATTGCCTAAACAGGAATGATTTGAGGATGTGAAAATATGCGAGGAAAATAGACATTTAATCCATTTTGATAGAGAATAAATAGAATAAAGTAGTGGTATGAAATACATGAATATTAAAGAGTTTTATGAAAACAAAGCCTAAGGTAAAATGTTATGTTACATTAACAAAGGATTAGCAGTGGGTAAAATGCCAGCTACAGAATTCCCTCGGGCTTTAGAATCCTAGACGGCTGATATCTTAATCTCTCTCACACATACACACACATACACGCACACACTGCTCCCTCTTTATCACTTAATCCTGCTATTTACAGGACCGGAGTATCTTATTTAGGAACAGGCCATGGTGCAGGTATTATGTTCTTCCTTATGTCAGCATGTGACCTAGAAATGTTATATACTGTTACACAATATGTACAGCTTTGCACACGCAGTGCAAACATAAGAACAAAATACTGACTAGAAGTTATCCCACGAAACTTTCATTCTTGTCATGAACTGTAATAGAAGCGGAGTTTATATCGACCAAAAAAACCCCAAATGTGTTGTATGAAAGGAAAAAGTAACTGATCCAACCATTTAGAAAGAATGTTTGCTTATTTTTGCAGACTGTGCAATTTTTTTGATTGAAAAATCATTTCCACATTCTTTCCTGATCTTCTTTATAACTCAATCATAGGCCATCTAACGTGGGGAGTCACTTTACTTGACCCTTGCACCTTCCTGACCTCACCATTCATTGAATCTCAATTCCAGCTTAGCTCCGCCCCCGTAGCATCTCCATCACCTGCTCTTTTTGCTCATTTTTGATCACATCTGCGTATACAGTACTGTGCAATTTTCAGTCACCCCTCATTGCATTAATTTCACTTTGAATCACCTTGTTGTGACAGAAATACTATTTTCTGCCTGTCAAACGGGCTTATCTTAGATTAAAAGATGGAAATGGGAACAATGTTTTACTGTGACAGGCTACAAAGTACCTAAAGATACAAGGTGCCTAGATAAAGGAGTACCAATCACTCAGCATTCAGCACCACCAGTATACTGATCACCGCCTGATCATCTGCACCTGTTTCTTCACTGGTTTAGGCCTTAAGTTAGATGTGCTTTGTTCTGCTTGAATGATTCATACATAGGTCACTGTGTGGCTAACAGGAGGTCAGGTTCAGGGACTGAAAATGAAACAAATTTGAAAGTCCTTCAGGATACCTGGAGAACTGTTCCTCTAGACTGCAGTAAAAACACAAGAAGCTCTGGAAACAAGATATGACGTGGCTGAAAATGTTTGCACAGTATTGTACAACGTCCAGGTGTCCCTTCAGTTCTTTGTTAAGTTATAAATTGACCTGATCTGCTGGTTTATAGTATGTGCATTGATATTTATTTCCCTGTGCTCCGAAAATCCAAAGAAATGCCGTAAATGTAAACTCTAACCTTATACAGGCAGAGGTCGATGACCTGAGTGCAGACCTCCCTCAAGTCATCACAGACTTGCAGGCGGTTCCTCACGAAGGCGCAGAGCTCCTCGTTGCTGATGGCGTCCCAAACCCCATCGCAGGCCACCACCAGAAACTCATCCTGGGTAGAGCGTTGCAGCTCATACACCTCTGGCTCTGGAGACACAAGCTGCTCAGTTTGTGTCCTCCACTCCACCTCCTTGAAGGTGAAGTCCCCAAGGGCCCGGGACACGGCCAGGGAACCATTGACCCTCTGCAGTGTGACGGACCCCCCTGCGTTCTGGATGCGCTCCTTCTCCCGTGGGTTGCAAGGCTTGTGGTCCTCTGTGTAAAAGACCACATGACCATCGCGGCACATTAAGGTCCGGGAGTCTCCACAGTTGATGAAGTAGATGTAATTTGGGGAGATGATCACAGAGGCTGCTGTGGAGCCACTGCGGTCCCAGCCTTCGCTCCGGGACAGGTTGTGCATGAGGCGGTCGATGCCCAAGAAGCCATTCCGCACACCCTCTTTCACCTGCTCCACGTCTTCCTCCGCAGTTATGGCCCCTGGTGGAGGAGAAGGTCACCAAGTCTTTTCAGATTCTTAGACAGGGACCCTTGAAAATGGATAGCAATAATTTCTGCACAGTTTTGTTAAATATGTTCAAATATCTCCAAGGAATTTGTTGACTCTGATTCCTCAATGCAAGAATTATAGATATGAGTCAGTTTCTTTTCCTTAGAAAAGCATGTTTTAATCTGAAGTCTAAATATATGCGTTTGATGTTACAGAATCAGCATTGCCCATATACACAAACACAAATAGGCACTTTTTTACTCTGTTTACACTGACAGTCAGAAATAGCCACACTGTGAATGTTATTACATGCCAACATTTAATGCAGACATGTTTTAATTACGCTTCATAAGAAACCTGTGTTTATCGGGCTATTCTATTACATTTCAAATTTCTGACAGTAGATTAATGTGATTTGTGGCAAACAGTAACAGCTGTTCGGAGCTAATAACACTGAAACAAACATTCTGATAAGAGTTTTTTTACTTCGTTTTACGTATGTTGTAGTGAAATAGGGTGACACTGCTGTGCGCTGCAGTGTTATTCTTCTGTGAGCATGATAGAGGTGTGAGGTAATGGTCTAAGTGACCAGCAGCCAGTCAGACAGTTCATTTTATTGTTATATTGATGTTGCTGGGAAGGTGCTCTTGAATGTGACGCTACATTGTGTGATATTGATAGGTGGTATTGTTTTTACTCCTCTCATTCAATATTACGACCAGATGTTACTGGTGATTGGATGCTTCCTTGGTGGCTCATGGAAATTCAAATTGATTCCATGCCTTTCGTTATGAGCTGGCAGTGGTGGAATTGTTACTTTTTTATATCTGTATCCAAGATACTAGGGTCAAATCCAAGCATAATGTCCCTTACACAGGGGAAAGAAGATTAAGGATCAGTGACCTGCAGGTTCAATTATTTTGGCCTGTCCACTGGACTGTCAGGGTTCCCTCAAATTCCTAAACTGCATGAAATAAACTATGATACACGCTCCGCCTTTTAAACTTCAGATTGAAGAACTCAAAAAAAGAACTAAAATAAAGACTGAAGATTAAGATTTATGGGTGCTTTGTAGCACCTTTACATTATGTGAACTTTCTTCAAACTTAAACCCACTTACGTATCTTGCATACCAAAATTATTCTCAACAGAATCGTCTATTGAATTGTTCTTTAGGGAACCCAAACGTGGCATCACAAAGAATGCCTTTATAGGAGATTTAAGAGTGAAGAGAACTATTATTACCAATTGGAAATATGGTGTTACATTACAGATTCCTCCATTATGTTTAAATGGTTCGACCATTCCTTGAGAGCATTTCCCTAAGAATAAAAGATTGTGTACCTGTAGTGAGGATATGATCCAGCAGATTTGTGGCGCAGTATTGAGCCACGGTGTTTCCTGCATGTCCATCAAACACAGCAAAGTAACTCCAGTCCGGGAGCTCTTCAGACATCTCAGGCATGCAGGTGTGTGTATCTTCCATCTGGGCACGCCAACCCTGCATGCTGGCCATGGCGTAGCTGATGCCCCACTTTGATTCCCCCTCTGTCGTCTCTTTCTGTAGATTGGGTCTGTCCAGGTAAGGGCTTGGGATATCCTCGATCTCCTCATTTTCAGAATCAAAGGCACCGTTGGTTTCTCTCTCCCTCTGGCCTCCTTTGAAGAAGAACGTGACCATCTTCTCTGTCTCTTTCACCAACTGGCGTAGAAACGAGGGTACCTCTACTGTGCTGGCTCGCCTGGCAGTCCTCATGGTACCTCGGATTGTCCGCTTGAACCTCCTGGTGTCCCTCTTCCTCACTGTCCTTCCTTTAGTCTTCCGGAGAAGATCCAGTGCCTCAGCTTGAGACTCCTACTGTTTACCTGTCGGTTGCTTTGATTTCTGCAAAGAGCTTTAGGTTGCCATGGCCATAATTTGCATTGATAGCGCTGTGTCTTGCAGAAGAGTGTGAACTTGTGCTGCTTACCTATGTCTCTCCAAAGCCTGGCAGAGCTGCTGTTGTCCAGGCTATTTGTGTTTATTCACCCATGGACACATTCACCTCTGTGTGCTCCGCCTCTCCCGCCCTCTGTTTGTACACTCCTCATAATCCCTTTCACAGTAATGAGCTTGGATGAGTTCATGTTCTTGAATAGACAATATAAACATGTCAGCGTTTCATAATGTACCAAGGCATCCGCTGAAACAGGATACATATGCAGGATGATGTTTTATAGTGTATAAATTGATATACTTGGATGGATTTGTTTGTGATTCACACAGGCATGTAACCATAACTTTGTGTATGTCTGAAATGTATTGAGACACCCCTCATTTCTTTATATTTTGCTTTGTTGGTTTCTGCCCTGTCCAGTTAAACTCTGCACTAAACTCTCCATCACTTAAGCAGCTCCTCTTTTTGATAATTCTTTAATGATGTCTGCATATACAATACTGTCCAAAAGGCTTGAGCCAACCTTCTGTTATTTATACTTCACGTTGAATCACCTTGTTGGTGCAAAAATACTATTTTCCACCTGTCAAACTGTCTGATCTTTGGCATATTAAGTAAATTACATGAAAGAAATGGGAACAAATGTTTTGCTGCGACAGGCTACAGTGCCTAAAGATACAAGGAGCCTAGATAAAGGAGTTCCAACCACTCAGCATTCAGCACCACCAGTATACTGATCACCGCCTGATCATCTGGAATCATCTGCACCTGTTTCTTCACTGGGCCAGGCCTTAAATTCAGACAGTACTGTATATCTACACTCATTTAGTACTAAGGCCGTAATGTATGGCTGATATATGTCTGGTATATGTTAGTGTGTCTTTGAAGTAGATTGTATTGTTTGGAGTTGCCACCTTTCTTCAGCAGCTCTGGTTCTGCAGATTACTGGATTTAGCCCAGGCTTTATTTTTAAGTAAAGTCATGACATTTGACCTGAGCCATTCACAAGAAACCATGCTGATCCTTCTAAGTGTGACTGGGCACAGCCTGGTATATGTTCTCCTCCAGGATAAGACCTCAGAATACTGCCAATAGTCTGATATACGAACGCGTAAGGACATCCAACTGGGACACAGTTGTGTTAGTTAGTAGAATTAGATGATTAGTTCAGCTACACCTTAAGTCTGCATGTCTTCTTACCCGATTACATGACTGTGTTAGTGTTATTAGAGCTGTATTTATTTAGTACTGGCTTTCCCAATGAAAAATGTGCACATTTGTCATATGTAGCTACATATTACTGTTTTGTGTCACCTACCTTTATGATCATCAAACTGTGTTATCTTTGGCATCCTGGGTAGATTAAATTAACGAAGTGGGGAAACATGTTTTACTGTGACAGTTATTTCAATTTACTGATCAGTTTCCTTTTTAATTAAAAAAGGATTTTTTTGTCATCCCATATTACATTCTTAAGGCAGCAGTCATCATAAATGGCACTTTTTATTGTCCATTAAAGATCTATCTATCTACCCATCTATTGAACAAACCAAACAAATTTAACAAAAACAGAAATACAAATAAAATGAAATAATATAAATT
The DNA here is from genome assembly GCA_037577275.1 of Bryconaethiops microstoma. Taxonomy (NCBI): domain Eukaryota; kingdom Metazoa; phylum Chordata; class Actinopteri; order Characiformes; family Alestidae; genus Bryconaethiops; species Bryconaethiops microstoma. The sequence goes on from JBBJLS010071770.1 coordinate 8,670, forward strand.
CGAATTTAAGCAGGCTGTTTTTGTTACCATGCCTTGAAGACCGATATATGTAAATTATCACTGTCCTGATTGGCTGCCCTGTACTGAGCCTCATTCAAAAAGCAGCCCAGACAGACCCACTTACAGGCAGGTCTCAACTGCTGTCGGCTTAATCACTGTGATTTCAAACCATTTTTGCAGCTTAGTTCCTGTATGTGGGCAGTATATAATTTTAACTGTGTTTACATACTACATCTACATCTTGAAAGAACATTAAGGGGAATTTCATTTATTCTAATTAATATATTTAATTTGAATTTTTTTTTTTTTAATCCATAAAGACAATAATACATCAAGACGTGCTGCATTGTGGTGTATAGTTTAACCACTGCAGGAACTGAGTGACAAAGTGGTACTCAAAGGGGTCCAAGCAATACAGGGTCCAGGCAAATTGATCTGACCACTTCAGCAGGTGATAGATGACCATTTGAATTTTGTAGATGTTACACAAGCATTTAAAGACAATTTTAATGTTGAAGATCAAACCACTCAGTGGAACTAAGGAAGACATGTTGTGGCTGGTTGTAGTGACATCTTTTATGTAATTTGTTTGAAATTGTGTAAATAGTTTGTAAATCCCATTATGAGTGAACTACTCTACAAATGAGCTAGCTTTGTGCATCTTAGAAGCCTACTTGCTTATAAAAATTGAATATGCATATACAAATGGGTATGTAGGTATGTGTATGTATGTACATATGCACGTGCATATGCTTGTGTGTGCATATATGCATATATCTATATACTACATATATATACATATTGTATCTATATTATCTATATTATCTATATTCAGTCTGTATACAATACTGTATCATTATAGTCTCCCTGCTGTGCCCCCCCTTAATGTTTTTATAATTTCTATATTTTATCTTTTTAAGGTATAGCACATTCAAATATATATTTATACATATATAGGTTTAATTTTAAGTCAGTCCACCTTTTTTTACCCTCATGTTTGTCTGTGTTGTAAGTGTGTTGTGTTGAATGTTGCACCTACGGTCCAGGAGGACGATATTTTGTCTCATTGCGTACTATATATATATATATATATATATGGCTGGGATGACAATAAAGCTCTTCATGACTTGACTTGACTTGACTTGAACCCAGGAACACAAAACATTCTATATTTTTTTAGTTCTACATTTTATATATACACAAAAAACAGCAAATGACATAACCAAATAATAATAATAAATAGGGTGGGTATTACAGATCAAGGACAAGTATCTCCAATCATCTGAACACTGAACAAAAAGGGCTTTTTTTATACACAGGCTTGCTTTAAAAATAAAGAATGAATTATTACATTGACTTACTTTCAAAATAAAGCCTTCCCATGTAACACAACCATTTTGTCAATTCTTATTTTTTAAGACATCCACGTTATTCACTATGAATTATCTTTGTTCATTGTTCATTTTTAAAAAGACATTGATAGGGGTTGAAAATAGTCATAAAAAATGAACTATAAGTATTTTTTTAAATGACTATGACTATTCTTTTATTTAATTCTCCATACAGACTATTCCACTTATCACAGTCCATTCACTCTTGATATCGTAGTCTACTACTGTTTGTTTTTCAATTTTTCATTTACTGCTGTTTTGTTTTATTGCACTGTCCAGTCTTTGTTAATTTCACTGCATAACCTGTATGTGACAAAGAAACAATCCTGAATCTCGAATCTACATGCGTGTCTGCGTTGTTTCACTAAATTATGAAAGAAATGCCAGTGACCATTAGGATCTGGCTGACAGATCATGTGACCACTCTGTTTGCTTCATGCAGTGGAGTTCTGGCTCTGCAGGCCGCTGACATGACATAAAAGCTACAGAGGCAGCCCTGCACAGCCAGTGGAAATGCAGGAGTTAAAAGCTTCAAAGCAGACATGTTTCCCAACACACACACACACACACACACATGCGCGCGCGCGAGGTGGATGCAGTGAGAGCATGCATGAACACAGAGAAAGCAGGGTTTTAAAGCATTCTGCCATCAGTGATATGACTCAGGCCTGTGTTGCCTCTGCTAGAGCCCTGCAGTCTCTCTGAAGAGGGAGGGAGAGAGAGACTGTGTGTGTGTGTGTGTGTGTGTGAGAGAGAGAGAGAGAGAGAGAGAGAGAGAGAGAGAGAGAGAGAGAGAGAGA
>JBBJLS010071771.1:0-30443 GCA_037577275.1 Bryconaethiops microstoma
TAGGAGAACACTTTGCCACACATAAAACCACTCTTTACTGTAATAATGTTAATTGTATTTATTGTAATATTAATGTTCTAACACTAACTTAACACTTCTATCCAGTAGTAAACAGGTTTTAAGTATCATTTTCCCAGGTGCCTAAGACTTTTGCACAGTAATGTACATGTTCAGTGAAAGTGGTTTATCAAATATTCTGTTGCCTTCTGCAAAGTTGTGTGCCAGTGAGGATGCTGTAAAGATTCTGGAGTCATGGACAGAGCCTGGCCATTTTGCCTCAACGTTAGAAATGAGGCAATCCCCATCACAGATCATCTAAACACAGACAGTGGATTTAGTGATACAGCACACTTTGCCTAGCAGAGCATTCATTGTTCTGTATAAAGTGTTAAGTCCTATTCAGTGCTAAATTCCTCCACCTGACAATATATAGTTTCTCAAAACCTACATACCTGTACATTGAGGCTATGGAATGATTTCACATAGTCTGCTTCCATTGGTCAAGCTGGGGCCTGGATATGTAAATGTGTGCAATCTATAGTACCTAGGATATTTGGGAAACCTGAGGGCAAGGTTTAACCTGACACAGACATATCCTTACTCAATACAGCCTGTAGCCATTCAGGTTTATTTTAACTGTCACATACCTGCTATTGCATAGAAATACTCTATGATCCTCCGTGTTGGCTGATGGCCAGGAAAGGTGCCAAAGATGTCCAAAAATGGCCTCAGAGTAAGGTGTACCCTTATTCCATGGCATACTATTGCTTTTCCCAGATGCTCAGCATCACCAACACTGTAGAGGAATATCCCACTGGTAAAGAACCGCAGTGCAGTACAGACAGACTGCACTGTGGTCAGGGCTTGGCTTCACCGTGTGGATTTGCTGAGGTGTGGTTCAAGCAGGACACATAGGTACACTATGCTGGGTCTGCTGAACTGGTATCTCTCCCATAGATAGTCATCTGGGAAGGCTAGAGAGTGTATTCTGTCCCTATAGACCCTTGAAGCTGAATGCCCTTAGAATTATTTGCGCACTCTCCTCCACAGGGGATTCTATAAATGGACAGGCCATACTTGCGTCTTTCTTCTTTCTGCTGACTCTTCAGATACTTATTGGTCTCACTCAGTGCTGCTTAAATAGGCCTGACCTTAATTATCTTAACAAATGATCATTTTAATTGTCATTGTTATATTTTAAATAATAAAGCGTTTAATGCTATATGTTCTTATTATTAGTATATAATTTTATTTCTAATTTCATTTGTTGCATTTATTGTTTGACATTTGCAACACTATAAGTATTTTGTGTTTAATTAGTAGTGATAGCACGGGAATTTGCATGACGGAAAGATCTCTCGGGAATCCGTTTCCACGCATCCAACATTCTTTGAGACAAAGCTTAACTAAGTGAGAACATTAATCTGAAGCAGACTTGTTGGCCAGTGTGAGTTACCATGGTAAAGGGGATTCATTTGTTGGAAGGGGACTCCCACTTAACTAAGTGAGATTTTTTAAATAAGCAAGTCTTTCCCTTAATCCTGTTTCATGGAATACCCTCCTGGACCACTGTCTGGACCAAAACACTGAAATTTGGGGCAACTAAGAGAGGTGGTGTCATTCCAGATCAAACTACAGCATGGTCCTGTCTGTTTTCAGCAATGAAGCACTTTTTTGGATGATTTGGACTTCCATACCAATTCCAATAGGTTAATGTAGGCTATTGTCACCCATTAAACAAGAGGAAGATGAAGAAGAACTGATAGAGAAGGAAAAACAGTGGCACATGGGGAATTTAAGAAATTAAGTGTTTATCTGTAATTTGGTTAGACGAAGAGATCAAATGATCAAGTTTAACCTTATGTTGGCTTTTATTGTCTTCCTTCAACATACACAGTGTATGACTGAACGAAATTGCGTTTCTTACAGTTCCAGGTGCACAAACAACACAAAAAATAAACACAACATGAAGACAAGTAAAACAAGACAATGTAACCATCAGTGCAGCAAACATTTAGGAGGATAAGCAGGAGATATATTTTAACGTTGAACGAAAGCAGTAAATATAGATATATATATATATATATGTTTAGTGTACAGTAAATGTTCAGTGCAAACAATGCTAATGTCCATATCAGAATACAAAGTACAAAGTGGCATCAGGTAGAAGATCATGACAAACACAGCCAGGATCTGCTACAACTTCTTCCCCACTCCTGAACTTCCCTGTTGCCACCCAACTCCAGATCCTCTTAAACCCCTTTCAGTTTCCTCAGCTCCCTAGCTCTAGACATTGCACATAATTACACAATCCTTTTTATTTTTATTTTTTATTTATTCTGAACTGTTTTCTGAATAGGGTGCGGGCGATGACAATGGGGCAAAGGCAATGACGACAAGCTGCAGACAGTGATGACGGGGCGAAGCTGAGGATGACAGGACCCAGGTGTTGACGTTTGGGTGCAGGCCATGATGATGAGGTGCAGGAATGTCATGCAGAGTTCTTGCAAAACTGCAACCCAAACTATCAAAAGTAATCCTTGTAAACATAAATTTTTGTCTGAAAGTTTTATTTGTGAAAACATAACCAAGACCTTTGTACAATTAAGTCAATGTTATGTTAAAGATCCCTTTTTGCTTTCAGGGTTCTGGATTAAATTAACTACTGCTCATTATGATGTCATCAGCAGTTTATTGATTTTTGTGTTTCCCTAATGGATGAGTGCACTCCAGTTTACATCCATTGTGATAAATCAGAATCAGCTTCATAATAGAACAGTGGCAGCAAGTGGAGATGTGTCAGCCATTCATATACAATGGGTATAGAAAATAATCACTCCCTTCAAAATGTTGCTTCGCAGCCTGAGAAAAAATAATTTTGTTCCAGCTGTATTTAGTCAATGCCACCTATAATTTTCAAGTGAAAGATATAATAACATAACATGTGACAACAAGTGCTCCACAAATGTTTGTATGGGAAGGTTGTGAGAAAAAAGCTCCTCAAGAAAGGCCATGTTAAGTCTAATTTGAGTTTTCCAAAATGGACCTTGAAGATTCTGAGGCCAAGTGGAAAAACTGTTATTAGTCAGATGAGACTAAAAGAACACCATACCTACAGCAAAGCATGGTTGTGGCAGTATCCTTTTATTAGAATGTTTCTCTGCAGCAGGGACTGAAGCACTTGTCAGGAAAAATGGATGTGGCAAAATGCCATCAAATTCTTGCGGAAAACCTGCTGCCCTCTGCTGAAAAGTTGTCATTGAGAAGAAGCTTCACTTTCCAACATGACAATGACCCAAAGCGCACAGCAAAACTGACCACATAGTGGATGAAGGAGAAAAAGTGATTGTCCTTGTGTAGTCTCATCAGAGCCCAGACCGTAACCTTACTGAAAATCTGTGGAAGGATGAAGACTGAAGTCCACCAACTTTTACTGTCCAGTCTGACTGAGCTTTAGAATCAGAAAACTTAATTGATTGCAGAGGAAACTGCTTATGCTTATGTTTATGCACAGACACACAGAGACACAAAGAAAAGAATATAAAATATAGGATAAAGTCAAAATTAAACTCTTTATAAATTACTCTGAAAATGCTTCATACTAAATACACATGACCAGTTCTGTAGTGAAAAAGAGTGGGCCAGTATTGCACAGTCTAGATGTGCAAAGTTGGTAGAGAAGTATCCAAACTCGAGTAAGTAATTAAATCAAAAGGTGGTTCCATGAAGTACTGAGACAGGGGGGTGATCCTTTATCCATCTCAGTAATGTGTTTACTAGTTGTTTATTTGTTTGTTTGTTTGTTTTCTGAACTGTTGCTATCACATCTTTTACTTTTTGTCTGTGTGTCTTCATGTCAGCCTGTTGTAATCTGAGAACCCCTGTATTTGGAAGGGGGTTATTCTTATACTGTACAATGTGAAAGCTATGGAACACATGTGTAGGGAGCTGTGAAAAATGCGTGACATTTATTCTCTCTCTCTCACTCACTCACTCACACACACACACACACACACACACACACACACACGGACTGAGTAAGGGTCAGGGAAAACAGCATGTAATATTTAAGACAGTAATAAGTGGCTTTAGCAAAAACTGTGTCTGAATGTGGTGTGAGACAGAGTCATAGGTATGAAGGAAGATGCTGGAATCGATATTATTAGATACCTGTGCTGAGCTCCGCCTTCACTAGAGCTCACACTGGGTCTCATAAAGCACCACTAATCTCACACACACTGGGATTAAACACCATGAATCTTACACAATGCTGCAAGTCTCTAATAAAACACCCTCAGTGCTAAATCGTTGCACACTGAGGCCCCAACTGTGCACAGTTTGCTGCCTCCTGTACCATCGCAGTACATTTTTAACATTAGTTTCAGGCACACTGAGAATGCATAAGGAAAACTTGCACTTAACAGAACTGTATGTTCTCCAGGCTTCCTAAAGAACTTTCAAAGACTCATTTTGAACTTGTACAGTTTCAGAGGAATGTTTTTCTTTGTTAAGCCACACAGTGACCTACGTATGAATCATTCAAGCATAACAAAGCACATCTAACTTAAGGCCTGAACCAGTCAAAAAACGGGCGCAGATGTTTCCAGATGATGATGATTGAATGATACTGGTGGTGCTGAATTCTGAGTGGTTGAAACATCATTGTTTAGACACCTTGTATCTTTAGCCACTTTTAATTTACTCAAAAGTCAAGATAAGACAGTTTGAAAGGCATGTTGCTGCCCACCTCTAACCCATCCATCAGCAGTGGTCACCAGCTCTGCTCCTGGGGATCCACCTTACAGCTCCAATCCAAACTGACCCCTCCCAAATGATTGCCTGCAGAAGTCTTTGATTAGATGAGGTGTGCTAGAGTCAGATGACTACAGGAGTTAGGCAGCCAGTAAACAAAAAAATATAAACAAAAAACCCAATTTTTGCACATTTTTGGACGCTCTAGATTAAACACAGTCATGTAAAGTTTGTAACAGACATGAATATATATATATACACGCACATGCACATACACACACACACACACACACACACACACACACACATATACATGTACGTGTGTGTGTGTGTGTATGTGTATATATATTTGTGTTTTGCATTTCTACAGTGACTACCTGGCATGGTGCTGCTTATGCTCAACACCTGACACACACCCGCTGGTTAGGCTACCTGACACACAAGCACTGGATAGACCCTCTGACACACACCCACTGGATAGACCATCTGATACACACCCACTAGTTAAACTGTCATTCATGTTCACCGTTAGTGCCATATATAGAACTCCCAAAAGACCTGGAGTGATGTTCTCCTTCTCACAACTTCCTCCACCCACTGTAAATCAGACCATGATTGGCTGATTCCGTTCAGCTCCTAAAGGCCAGTCCAGCGCCTGAGGGCCTGAACAATAGGAGAACTAGCTTAGCTACACCCACCTAAAAACCATGGGAAAAACAGTTCTGATTAGACACTTTTACATGGGTAGTTACAAAACAATCACCACATTGTTTACACTCACAACTTAATCATCTATTTTTAATTAATACTACAATACCTCTTGAATAAAAATGAACTATGCAATTCTTTAGTTCCTAGAATCCATTAGACCTTCTCTGAAGGCCTGGAAAGCCCTGAGGGTTGTTCTCAGGTTAGATTTGAGGTGGAGGTAAAACCTGCAGGGCATCTCCAGGTGGTTGTTGTTGTGCACCAGCAAGGTGAAGCTAAAGGGAGGGGTTTCTAATAAAGTGGTCAGGGAGTGTAAGTTCATGCGGTATATGCAAAAACACTTAAAATACAGCACTCTATTGTGTTCCATGATGGAGTGAAGTTGAAGTGAAGTGTTATGGAAGTATATTCATCGAATTGCTTCCTGAGTGCTCTATGTTGAGTGTGTGTGTGTGTGTGTGTGTGTGTGATGTCTGTGGTGACCAGGTGAAGCACATCTGCTCTTAAAGGCTGTGAAGGAACACTTATCCAACCTCATAAGCCCATTTTGACCTCCGATGGAGCGTTTCAATATAACCCTCTTAGAGGACAAATTTAATTTCACCTGGCCTTTGCTTTAAAGTATCAGCAGAGAAACAGTAAGTGAGAGAATGCGAGCGAGAGAGAGAGAGAAAGAGAGAGAGCGAGATCTTGCTGCCCATGTCTGCTAAGACAAGCCTCTGATGTAAATGTGTTTCTCTGTGGCAGTCTTATGTGTTTAGCATGTTTGGGGTTTTTTTGGGTGGGGGGGTGGCAGTGGCAGACAGCTGTTTGCACCAGATAGCCTTAAATTAAATTTAAAGTTTTAACTGGGCTACATTGAAGAACATGAATGGTAATGCTTATGAAGAAGCTTATGAAGGCTTATATGAAGAAGTGGAGTGGATTTTGGTGGGGGAGTGCAATTGTACCGGGGGTTATGCTGCTGCAGGTCCTATGGCATCCAGGTTCCAAAGACTCTCTCATTTTTTGTCCAGTTCCTGAACCTGACCAGTTTCAGTGGAATGTTTTTTGCTTGTTAAGCCACACAGTGACCTACATATGAATCATTCAACCACAACAAAGAACTTAAGCCTGAACTGGTGAAGAAACAGGTGCAGATGATTCCAGATGATCAAGCCCGTGATTAGTGTACTGGTGGTGCTGAATGCTGAGAGACTGGAACACCTTTATCTAGGCACCTTGTATCTTTGGCACTTTGCAGCCTGTCACAGTAAAAGGTATGTTCCCCTTTCTTTCATTTAATCTACTCAAGGTGTAAAACAGTATGTTTGTACCTACAAGTGAAATATAAAGAAATAAGGCGTAGCTGAAGACTTTTGCATTGTATTGTACATCACAATGGACCAAAGAAGCCTTTTGGCTTGTTAGAATAGACTTCCGTCAGTTGTCATAAATGTATGAAGTCTGATTGTGTGATGGTCAGTTTACGCTGACATTATTTCAGGCAACTTGTGTCCTGTAACTGGGGTGGTACAATTCATTTGCTCAATTGTTGTGTGTATTTGTGTGTTCACGTATATGTGTCATGACCAGCACAAGAGGGTGTTTTGTTTATATTTTTCTTTCATATATTTTCTTGGTATTTGTGTTTTTCTTTCTTTGTGCTTTTGTTTTGATATGTGTTTTTGCCTGAGGCAGCACCCATGGACAGCTACGGGGATTCTGTCCCCCCTTACCCATGATTTGGCTTGCTCTGTCGTGCCCTTCTTAAAGATGGCCATTGCCGTTATTTGGGGCGCTTCCACGTGGACTAGTTTTAAGACTCTTTTTAAGGCTGTCGACTCGCATGGTGCAGGTGCATGAGCTCGGAGAGAGTGAACCGGTGTGCCGGGAGACCTAGCACCATTTTGGTGGGCAGAGGTGAAAGTAGCAGTGAGACCGAGCCAGACACAGACAGCACACTCAATACATCTTTAAGGGAGGTGGCTTTCACCATTCAGAAGTGTGTGTGGTCAGCCATTTGGGGCTGGCCTGGGTGCATGTGTCTGAGCTTGTGTGCATCACCAACAGAGCCTGTGCCACAAGGGGCCTGATGAAGGAGGAAGTACAGCAGAGGTGTGAGACGGCGGAGCAACCATGCGGCCAGAGCATTTGAAGCGCCAGTGGCCATGAGACAGAGGGGTTGCGATGGGAAGGCTAAGCCAAAACGCCAGCATCGGGAGGTTAGACGACGCCGTGAAAAGCGTCCAAAGGACTCGTGAAAGAAAGGTGAAAGCTGTGTTTAGCCCAATAAACCTATGGAAAAAGTACTTTTGTGTTGCCTCATCCATTGCTGTTGCCTCCAGAGATCCTAAAGTGTGTATCTGTAGCCAAAGGCTGTGTGGCTTTAAACCAAGCAAATATCCCAAAATAACTCAAATAGCAGGACAGGTGTTGTACCCTAGGCCACCACGTGTGTGTGTGTTTGGTTACTGTATGTAAGACAGATTTCGGTTTCATAGTTAAGGACTCTAAGGACTCTAAGTTGTTTGAGTCTAATTTGCTTTATTTGTGTTAAATTTAGAAGAAAACATTTTCATCTAAAGCTGCTGTATATTAGGGAATTTGGAGCCATCTTTGGTAGAAAGGTGTAATCGCAAGAAACTTGCTAGTAGTCTTTTTTTTTTTTTTTTTTTAGCATGATTTCCAGGCTTAGTCATGTAATGTTGGTTCATGACAATGTGTAATAATCAAAAACTCACCAAATCTGTCTGCTGATTCTTCAGTGTATTTTAATATTCATGGACTAGTGTATACTTTTACCCTTTTCAACCTTTCATTTTAAAGAAAATTCTAAAAATTAGTGTGTTTTTGGGGTGGAGGGGGAAAGGTTAAAAGGGAAATGTAAAGCCAGAGATAAAAGATGGATAGAAGAGAGTGATGACGAGGTAATGACTGTGAAGGGAAGCACAGTGGCAGTGAAAGTTGTATAAAAATGAATGAATATTACATGAAAAGCTGGAAGCGAGTGGCCGAAAAGGGCAATTAATTGAGAAATCTTCGATTGCTTTTGAATCTCTCTCGCCTTTCCCTTATTTTATCCAGTCCTTCTGTGTGTCATCCTCATACATTTTTTTCGTACACAAGCTTGTTTGTTTGTACTGAGGTGATAAAGCTTGGCTCCAACTGACCGAATTGAATTCCATTTTACACATATATATATACACACACACACACACACACACAGATTCTCTACAGCCTCACACCCACTTTAAGGGGGTTTCTGATTCTCCTCCATACTGCCGTGAGTAGACAATTTTGCAAGGCTTATATGTTGAACATAGATGTGAGAATTTGATTGCAGTCAGATAGTGAGGTCAGGTGCTCATGATGCTCAGTTCTGGCTTATGAATGCCTCTCCAACTCATCCCAGAGGTGTTGAATGGAGCGTCATTACTCCAGAGAACACAGTTCTCTGTAGCTGCAACACCATGTGACACAGAAATTGTGCTGCATCAGAAGACCCTAAAAAGGATGAGGAGAGCTGAGAAGACTGGGGTCCCTCTCCTTTTTGTTGCAGACATTTACACCATGTGCTGCCTATACACACTACACTGTTCTACCATAAACAAACAAAACTTGGTCATCAACTGCCACTGAAAATATGCTGCATGTATTATATACTGTATATATTATCCTGTTGCTGCAATTGAGATCATTTTTGCACTATTATTTGTCTACCACAACCTTTGATTTTTTTGCACAATTAATGACTCCACTGCTAGAATACAGTATTTGTCATAATACTGTGTTCACTCGCACTATTACTGTTCATGTTTCTGTCGGATGCACTGTATGTTATTTGTCCTGTAAATTATTATACTGTTGCTCTTGTGTTTTTGCACTCTCTTGCCGGCCTGAGCTGTCCGCCCTTGGACAGTCTTGTGGTGTTTCTGTTCTTGTGTTGCTCCATGGTCCTGGAGGAACATAGTTTGGTTTCACTGTGCACAGTGTATATGGTTCAAAAGACAAGCATCTATTTGACTTGAGTTTCACTGCTCCAGCATCCAACACTGGGGGTGTACCTCATGTGTGGCTGCCCCTGAGTGTCCTGTGTTGTTGGTCAGTGCTTTTGCATGAGAATAGCTGAACGTATTGTATTTAAGGATGCGCGGACACACACACGCAAGTTGTCACTGCTGTGCTAAGATTCATCCACTGCCCTGTTTCTATTTATGTGGTGGACATGGAGTGGTTCCTTTGTATTAATGGGGACTCTTAATGAATTAATGGGGGGCTCAAAGTATGTAGAAAAAGATCTACACATGTACAAAGTGTCCTCACATGGCAGATATTTTGTATAAAATGACCGGTGTGTTTAATTACAATTTTTATTACTGAATTTCAGCTGCTGTTTACATTGAGAACACTTTTCACGAAAAACATTCTGTCACGATGGGTCCCCTTCTCCTCGCACGCAGGGCAGACACACTGACACCAAGGGTGATCAAAGTGTTTCATGTCTTTTATTACAAACCGAAACAAAACAAAAACCAAACAGGCATGTGAGCCAAACTCTAGATCTGTAACTACTATAACTAAGGGAGACAGGAGCAAGACAAGATAATAAAAAAGCGGTTGACTGACAACTAAACACAAAACCCTTAAATACAGAAACATAAAACCCAACCACCAATAACAGAACACAAACACTCATTACTAATAACACCCAGGTGTAACTAATAACACAACACCAACAGAGAAAACCAGGCCTGACACATGCTCCATCAACTTGCAATGACAACTCCCACATTTCCATGCAAAATTCTCAGGGCTACAGATGAAAGAAAGAAGCAGGAAAATATGTCCTGGAGGGAAAGGTGGCAACAGGCAAACAGATGCAAATAAATAATTCATAATTACAGCGATGGACACTCCCTAAGCAAACTCCATTCCAGTTCATCTCAAAGGTGTTGGATGGGGTTGAGGTCAGAGGTCTGTGTGGGCCAGTCAAGTTCTTTCACACCCAACTCATCCAACCATGTCTTTATGCACCTTTCTTTGTGCACTGGTGCACTGTCATGCTAGAATACAAAAGGGCCTATCCCAAACTGTGTCCACAAAGTTGGAAAAAACAGCCTCACACAATTATCCCTCCTCAACCAAACTTTACAGTTGACACAATGTAATCAGGCGGGTAACATTGTCCCAGCATCTGCCAAACCCAGACCTGCTCATTTGTATGCCAAACAAAGAAGTGTGATTTGTCACTCCATAGTACATGTGTCCATTGCTCCATATTCCAGTGTCAGTGTGGTTTACACCACTCCATCCGACGTTTGGCATTGGACTTGGTGATGCTGTCGCAGTTTTTGTGCTTACATGAATGCCAGTGGAAATCTGGAACTCTTTAGCCATGTAATCAGCAGAGCACTGGTGATTTTTATGCACCATGGACCTAAGCAATCATTGACCCTGTGACTGTATGTGGTCTTCCGCTTTGTGGTGGAGTTGCTGTTGTTTGTTTCAATAATAACACTTACAGTTGACCGTGGAATATCCAGCAGGAATGAAATCTCATGAACCGTCTTGTTGCAAAAGTGGCAACCTATCACAGCACCACACTTGAAATCACGCTTGAGCTCTTCGGAATGACCCATTTTGTTTCACAAATGTTTGTAAACGGAGACTGCAATAGGTATAATTGAAACACCTGAATTCAGTAATCAATAATAAGTCCATATAGTGTACATTCATTATTTTTGAGCCGCTTATCCTTAACCAGTGTCAAGGAGTTGCTGGGGCCCATCCCAGTGGCCATGGAGTGAAAGGCAGAGAAACACCCTGTCCAGATTGCCAATCCATCACAGTGGACTCAAAACTCATAATCATAGTCAAGAGCTCAAAAATAAAGAAATATTTCAGAAGAACTATTAAGGAATAGTTGGTGGAAACGTTACAAATGCTGTGTTTCATTTGCCTTGGAAGTTGGAGGTCGGAGCTGGGAATGACTTCACATCTAAGCTGATCATGTTCCAAGTAAAGCCAGGTTCTAGTTAGGTTACCCATTGTTAGAAGCCAGGCAACCAGGTAATTGCAAGGCACAGATATACAAAAGATGGACCCTGGAAAGCACATAATAATATAATATGTGTAACCTATGTATGCATGGGGCAATATTTTCTTTCTTTATGTCACACTCCTCTATTGTCTACTATTGGACGAACTAAGATTTACATGCCACTCACATTACTCTTACACTGCTATATTTGAAACACCCAAAGGTGGAGGAGGGGGAGGCGGAGGCAAAGGGAAGCATCCCATGAGCCTCACCTGGCCATCACACACAGGACTACATCCTGGTCAGTGCTCCCATGGGACTCTTCCCTTTGAGAGTCCCACTCCTTACACAGGGAGCGCCCTACCGGGAGCCCCGCACTGTCCTTGGGGGTGGAGCCCCTTACCAGAAGCCCCTCACTGTCCTTGGGGGTGGATCCCCTTACCTGGAGCCCACCACTGTCCTCCGGGGCGGAATCCCCTACTGGGAGCCCTTCAATGGGGGGAACCCCTTACTGTCCTCGGAGGCAGAGCCCACTCCCGGGAGCTCCTCTCCGTTCTGCTGGTCAAGGCCCCCTCCTGGAAGCTCCTCGCAGACCTCCGCACCGGGAGCTCCTCCTTGACTCTGGGGTCCATTTTTTTCTGGGTTAATTCAGGGGAAGACCTGCACCATCCGTGGCTGCTACAGGGCCCCTCTCGGGTCTCTGCTGTTCTATTTAGCCCCTCTCCTATGGCTACAGGCCCCCATCCTATGGCTGCAGACCCCCTGCTGTGGCTGTAGACCCTTCTCCTATGGCTACAGGCCCCCCTGCTGTGGCTGTAGACCCTTCTCCTATGGTTACAGGTCCCTTTCGGGCCTCTGTTGCACTATTTAGCCCCTCTGCTATGGCTACATACCCCTCTCGGGCCTCTGCTGTGCTGTTTGGCCCCTCTTCTATGGTTACAGCCCCCTCTGCTGCTACTACTACAAGCCCCTCTACTACTACTATACGCCCCTCTTTGGCTAAAAAACCTCTGCTGCTGCTGCTACAAGCCCCCCTAAGGGTCTGTCTGCGGCTAACGATCCCTCTGAAGGCCCCTCTGTGGCTAACGACCCCAGTACTGCGCTTAGCGGCCGGACTAATGGGCTTAGTGGCCGGGTTAATGGGCTTAGCAGCCGGGCTAATGGGCTTAGCGGCTTTAGAGGCTCTACTAATGGGCCCAATAGATCTAAATGCTCTAGGCTGCCAGCTACGCTAACTGGAGCCAGAGCCTGCAGACAGGGGGCAGGCGTAGGAGGCTGCAGCTGTCTCCTGGGTGCTGGCACAGGTTGCTGGAGCTTGGTCTCGGTGTTCAGGAGTGTGGTCAAGCACTCGGGAACACATTCTCAGCGCTGGTCAGCGTCGTCTCGGCGCTGAGGAGCGTGGCTGCTGAGGGCTGCTGGCCAAGGTCAGCGACCAGATCTGCAACCCTCCCCTGGAGAAGGTCCAGCTGGAGCTGATTCTCCCTCACACGTCCCTGCAGCATCCCCTTTCCGAGCGGGAGGACCGAAAAAGCACCTGGGACTTCATCCCTTAAAGCCGGCTCCTTAGCCGGTGTGCTCAAGGTGGGCTTCCCTGCCCGCTTTCTCCTCACTTGTCGAGGGGTTTGGCAGAGTGCCAGCGGAAGGCTTCAAAAAGCACCTGGGACTTCATCCCTCGTGACTGGCTCCTTAGCCGGTGTGCTCAGGGTGGGCTTCCGCACCCGCTTCCTCCCCACTGGTGGAAGTGCCTGCATCCCTGGGCTGTTGCGCACAGCCTAGTTCTGAGCAATCCACAGAGAGAACTCCCCCATCAGCATGTTCTGTTCCTTTGGGGGTGAGCTCCTCGCTCCCCCATGCCAAGTTTGCTGCGCCTGCAGTTGGACGGTTGGTTGGCTATTCTGTCACACTTTGCCTTGTTTCGTCCAAGCAGGAGGCACAGATGCAGACTTCCATTCTTTTGTTTTCTTTATTCAAGACCATAAAAAATGAAAACAAGGCACCAGGGCCGATATGATTTCCCACAACCAAACTAAAGACAACACAACAAAGGTTACTGTGACAGAGAACCGACCAAGACCAAAATCCAAATGTGCTATTTATACAAAACTGAAACACAAAACATCTGTGACTAATAATACCTCATCTCTGGCCAGCTGAGGCACAGGGATGAGGCAACACCCAATGTCAAAACAAAAGCACAAACCAAAATGCAACTTAAACAAGGGTGGCCTCTAGAGGCCACCGTCACTGTCCCCAGGCCTGACAATATTGTTTATTTATTGTACTGTTCTGTCATCCCTTGCATTTTGCTCAATGCTGTCACTGCCTTTCTGTGCTATAATCACACTTTTCGTCATTCCAGAAGGTTTACATAGTGTTCACACTAGTTGTCTATTTATTGTTTGTCTATTGTCTAGTGTCTGTTGTAATTTGCACGTTACACCATGGTGCATGGAGAAATGTTGTCTCATCTCACTATGTACATGTGCACAGCTGCTAATGACTATAAAGTAACCTTGAACCTTGAACTGTGCCCCTGTCTGAATTAACTAATAAGTGCTAAACAGTCTTTACTGCAGCTTCAATGCTTTTTTGGATTTTGTGGTTAGTTAATGAGGTGCCTTCAGCTTTCTATATTGGAAATCTGACTTCCGGGTGTATTCCCGCACAGACCAATTTTGAAATCTTACGATGTTATTTAATTATGTTCATTTTGTAAGTCACCAGAACACACTGCTTTTGGGGTGCATAACTTTATAAATCATAAATACACATGATATTGTATCATGTTAATAAACAGAAGTGTTGTTTTTTTAATCTTTTTTATCACTGAATTATATCATATCATTCCCAAAGTCCTGTAGTTCAAGTGCTAATTAAACATTTAAAACATTTTTGGGTTGTATGTGTCACATCTGGGCCGCTTCAGTCATGCCCCCAGCGTCCCCCGTCACCTGAATTCTAGGAATACCCACATCCTGTCTCGTCTCAGCGATGTCACAGTTGTGTGTGTGTGTGTGTGTGTGTGTGTGTGTGTGTTTGTGTATTCAGTGCCTAGGCAATCCAGGTGTGGCAGCTTGGAGCTCACTGACTCATTAGCAGAGTTGCTAGGCACCTGATTACGTGTCCACCTGTTTTGTGTGTGTGTGTGTGTGAATGAGCGAGCCTTTTTATGTCTTCACTGTTTCTGTCTTTGTGATTGGTTGTCTGTGTCGAGCCCCCTGTGTTATGCAGCAGAAAAGCCAGCTGGTCCTGATAGTAGGTGTGCAGTCACCAAGCTCTTCCATAAAGCTTCTACTTGGGTTTGTTACCTTGTTAAAACTCAATCGAAAGCCTGTACTGCTAGAGACAGAAACAAGGACTCGTGTCTGTGTGATTCCAGCTCAGTCTTCCTACCTTCCTACTCCCTCCAAGTGGCGGTTTGACCAGCACAGGAAAGACCAGCATGAGGCTGAGGTTTTCTTTATGCACGCACGTGTGCCAGAGTCTGCCTTCTCTTTGTGTCTCCTCCTTTGTCTCTGCAGGCGTGATCAGGTAAGAGAGCTCTCACCTCTAGCAGCTCCACGAAGCGTGGAGCAACTCTACTAGCCATCACTGCGAGTGAGCACAAATGCATCTATAAAACATGGAGCCAGAATAGTGCCGTATATACCTGTATGTGTACTTTTCACTTTACATCCATAGTTTGCTTGCACTGAATACAATTTGTATTTGCAAAAAACTGGACAGAAATATGCGTCAAGTGTTCTGTATTTGTATGCAATTTTTTTTAACAAAGAGAGAATGGTTTTCAAATACAACACCTGTAATGCAAATCTTGAAACTGCGTTCAGGATTTCAAGTGCTCTTGCAAATACCAACCTGCGAGTGCAAATTCACACTTGTACACACAAATCATTTTGGCATTAACTTGCCTAGCGCTTTGGCCGAAAAATATCTGCTTGCATATCCACCAATTAATTAATTTTATAGCCAATCACAAAGCTGCACGTAAGGTAATGACCAATCCTGGTGCTGAAGACGACGAAGGTGCCAGAGCACAACATTATGGCAAGATGGCAAATAGTCGGAATGGGCCGGTGAGTTCTGTTTTAAATAAATGCGACTGATAAAATAAATACGATTTGATTTTTTTTTTTTAAATGTGTTGACGTTAAAATAAAGCAGTAAATGTATGGTAACAACGTATTTTATTTCAGTCTAGTTCAATTCCGTTATAAACGGGTGTTCTTCTCCATCAAAAATACAACCTTACATATTTCTGTTTGTCTAATTCTGTCTAGTTTGCTTTCATGCATTGACATAACGTTTTTAAAATCAGCAATAAACTTTTTGAATACTATTAAAGTTGCTTGTTAAATCAGTGAAACTCACTGTACCAGGTCTACTGAGACTGTGGATGTATTGGTTTTTAATGTCTTACGCATTATCTAATAAAAACAAATAGATATCTTGGCTGAGTGCTGTAGTATTTTATTTCAACCATGCAGTTATAGGAACACTTAAAAAAAAGTAATCCATGATGCAGTAATTATTGAGTAGTATGGTTATGGTATTATGCAGGACAACAGTGGTGTTGAGCAGGCAGTAAGGGCAATGATGTCTGTCATTGCAAACACTTTGGAGGAGTCACAGAGGAGATCAGCTTCTGCACCAAGGATGCCTTCAGCTGTGACAAGCACACAAAACCGAGCATCTGGTTTCTGCCAGTCCTGAAACAAATGCCAGTGTAACAGTCCAGCAAGACATGTGCAGATTACTGTTTTCTTAGCAATTAATCATGGATCAATCATGTTATCTGATAACTTCAAACTTTATTGCTGTTTCAATTGTTCTCAAGATCATTTCCAGGGCTGTTCAGAAAAGATGGACCTCTGCGTGGAAAACCAGGTTTCTATTACATTCTGTGCACTACTGGGACCAACTACAACAACGCTTACAGTTGCACATGAAATGCATCTTATTCAGATTGGCCTCAGGAAGAAACTAGTGTCTCTGCCTGAGGACAGCTCACATGATGGTAACGTTCAACTGCTTAATGCTTAATAGTACTATTTGTATACTTTTTGGCAGTATCTCAATAATTACTCATTTCATATGTGCACTATGTTCTGTAGTTATGCTTCAACAATATGGCTGCCAAAATATTTGTAAAACTACTTTATTCTACACAGATTGTAAAGCTTCTGGAGATGGAGTATCCTAAACTGGGGAACATCACAGGTGGATGGATGCTGTATAAAGCCGCAGGTAAGAATTCTTCTTAAGAATTCTGCATAATAGAATATATAATATATACTGTATAATATATATTGGAATACATTAGAAGTTTGTGGTATTATTTGCTGTAACAAAAACAGTTACGACATGGTACTAGCATTTAAAACATTTTCTGGAATCATTCCAGAAAAAGCTTGGAGTAATGGATGTTGTAAATCAGGTCAAAGTAATATGCATAGTAATATACATATGATTACAAAGGTGTCAGGTGTTTTTAGTCAATGGGATCACGAACAATTCACTTTTGTCAGAAAGTGTAGGCACTTTTAACATATTTTTGTATTTAAGTTGCTTGGGTACAGACAGTGGTTGTTGGTCCACCCATCTCTATCCTTTTGTAATGCTTAGAGTTTTGAATTTCCCGCTTCTCATTTGTTTTTTAAGTCGGGCCATCGTGTCTTCATTTTGTTTATTAAAAATAAAGAATTATAGCCTGTGCGCCTGCCCTTACTGGGGGAAGTGGGGAAGCCGTGACAGATGGACCAACCGTACAACTAGGGGCAGCCCATAGCCCAGAGCCCGTGGACCTTTTAGGCTCATTAGAGGCACCTCTAGGTGCACTAGTAGAGTCCTTGAGGCCCACCAGTTTAGCCCATTAGATCAGCAGCTTAGCCTGTTGGCCCAGCAGCCTAGCCCATTAACCCAGCAGCTTAGCCCAGTAGAGGGGCTGTTAGTCACAGAGGGGCTTTTTGAGGGGCTGTTAGCCGCAGAGGGGCCTTCAGCGGGGCTAGTAGCCACAGAGGGGCCTTCAGAGGGGCTAGTAGCCACAGCTAAGGGGCTTTCAGATGGGCTAGTATCTACAGAGGGACTTTCAGAAGGGTCATTAGCCACAGAGGGGCTTTCAGAGGAGCTAGTGGCTTCACAGGGGCATTCAGAGGCAGCCATAGCCACTGTAGAGAGGCCCATAGCCACAGTAGTGGGGCCCGTAGCCTTAGCCACAGTAGCGGGACCCGTAGCCACAGCCACAGCAGAGGGGCCCGTAGCCTTAGCCACAGTAGCGGGACCCATAGCCACAGCCATAGCATTTTCATTATTTTCTTTGATTTATAATTTCTTTTGGGTAATCAGTGCATTCTGGTTTTAAATTTTGGTCAATCCATGTATGATTTCCATTTCTGTCACTGTACTCAGTAGGGTCTTTAGCTTGATCATATAGTCTTTCATACAGTTATATTTCTTTCCTACAGTTAGGTAGGGTTTGATCAGTTCTGATACTAATCCTAATGATATGCTTGTGTAACATTACAAGTTTGCGTAACCCACTAAGGGCAAGGTATATGCTTATGTGGAGGGTCAAGATGCATAGGTTGGGGCGTTGGTTGTGTACATTTTATGGTTTCATGGAACTGAGGCTTGTTTGTCCCTTCGTACCTTCAGGTGCTATCTCCGGGGGGTTTGGTTAACAGCTAGGGGGAGGTTAAACATTCCTTCAGGGTCAGAGATAGTCATAATATAGATCATGTTGACGTGGATAGAGTCTCCACGAAGGTTAACTCATAGATAACGACGGGGCCCCGAAAAGAGTAATTTTCCATCTTGCTGAGAAAAGCATGTTTGTTCCAGAAGGAGGGTCTCAAGTCCAAGATTTGCATAATGACTGTTTCACTATAAATTGTTTCTGTTCAACTTGTATGATCAGACAATAGGTCTGGACTGCCCAGATCTGTTGGCTCCATCTGCAGATGTATTAAACTGATTCTGATTATTAGAGCAAAATACAGTTGTTTGTACTTTTTGTGTGCTTCTCTCACCAAAGTCAGCGTTTTGCCGTGACAAGAGTCATGCTGGAGTCTCAACTTGCACTACTTACAGTTATACATCTTATGGTGTAAATTTAAGCATAACTAACTTTGTTCACTCTTTTTTTCCGAGGGAACTGCTGCATATTTGTCTAACACGACCAATCACAATTGGGACTCCAGTCCACCACCTTCCCAGGTCTACAATCACTGGTGCCTCATGCCAAGATGTCTTCGACTGGTTCGGCTGCTATGACCCCCCACATGCTCTTTACCCATCCAAAGGCAAATGCTGTTTTAAGCTCTAGACACGATTGTTGATCTTGTTCTTGTTGTTATGAAATACAGACTCACAGCTACTCTTATTGACCCTTAACTAGACCAACTCTACCACCAAACTCCTGGTATGAGCCATGGTTATCTTTTGGAAGGCCCTTACAGCTGGTTCAGAGTGCAGCAGCTCGACTGGTCTTCAGCCAACTCAAAAGTTCGCATGTCACCCCACTTACACTGGTTAAGTTCAAGTCACCAACTCTTGCCTACAGAGTGACCACTGGGTCTGCATGCAACTACCTTAATCCTATCATTCAGCCTTATGTTCTTACTCGCTCCCTCTACTCCTCCAAGGAACATTGTCTGGCTCTACCATGCCTACTCACAAGGTAAACCCAGTCCAGACTCTTCTCTTTTGTGGTTCCCGCTGGTGGAATGAGCTGCCTAAGCCAACAAGCGCAGCAGAATCCCTCTCTAGCTTCAAAAACCTCCTGAAGACTCATCTGTTCAGAGAGCATCTCCTCTCCTGTTGCATCTGTCTAACTACTCACACTACACGTACATTAAGATTTTAGCACTTAGTACTCTTCTGGTTCTCACACTGTCCTGAAATGTGAGTGTTACCTTGTATTGTAAATTGCGTTGGATAAAAGACTCTGCCAAATGATTGCAATGTAATGCAATTTCATCTGGGTCTCCAGAGGGGCTTTGGCCCTGGAGAGCATTGCCTCCTATAGTATACATGAAAGTACATGAAAGTAATACAAAATTAACTATTTTGCAGCATTAAAGTGCTAGCTATATGATGTCATAAATTATTTGATTTCAGTATATTTAACAATATGAAATACATAATCTCCTACATTATATTCAACCCTTTACACCCTGTGTCAATTTTAAATTACATAATTTTTATCTTGTTTTTTTCAGGGAATTTTACAAATGCAAAAACGTATTTCACAGTCCAGCATACTAAACTTTTTTGGTCACTGAACTGAGTGGATCAGAGAGATGCACCCCTACACTACAACCTACAGTCTATCAAACTGTATTACAAAACACATAAAAGCTTATAGAAATACTGGTCAATATAATGGACAAGAATATATTATTCTATTATATTTTTTCTTAAAATTATAGAAATTATTTACACAAATGTGTTTTTACAATAAAACACAGATATAGTATTTACTGAAAATATAACAATTTCTAAATCTAATATGGGACCCAATATTTTTTTCATGTCATAACCATAATTTGCCTACTTTACAGCTGAAAATAATAATATTATGCAGATATTTATTGGTGTATGGAGTTGTATTAGATCATACATAAATGACAAAATCACAAATTTATGTCAAAATTTATTGCGATAAAGACATGTCTGCTGGCTAATTTCCATGCTGTCTGGTTCAAAGGTGTCTTGAGCTGTGTCTCCTGAAGAATGTGGAGATCATTGCGATAAGTGACGAAATAAAAGAAATTTACTTTCAGTAAAGGTTTATTAAACCAGGAATAAACATGAATAAGCAATTTCCTCCAAGCTCAATCAAGTTTTCTGATTCTGAAACTCACATTTATGTTTGTGTTGATATGGACTAACCTTTGGTGGAGCCAGGAGTGGTGTTAGAGAATTGACTGCCACTAGAAGAGTCCTCTTCCTTCATCTCCCGTTCAGATTTGTAGTAATGATATAATAAAAAAAAAACTGTACAAATTAAGCAGAGTTGCATATACAATGTAATAATTAAAGAAAACTGAATTTAACAAAACTTTGGAAATCAGGTTATGAAAAGTGATGTATTGACACATTCATTGTGAAATTTAATGAAGTTACATTGTTTAAAAAGGTTACAAATGTAAATCCAGTTTAAATAACAATAAACCATCAGTGGTTTACCTTTGATCAGTAGTTTACCTTTTTTCAGAATTTTGTCTTCCTGGTTGTCTTATTCAGTATGTTCACTATGGGCTTGGTGCTTGGGCCAGAACTGGTTGTGGAAATTGCTCACATGTTCATGATCCATTTTTTTAGTTAGTGAGGTGTTTAAAATCATGTCAGATGTGAGGTCCCCGACTTGTTTAAATAGATACTGTATGTTGACCCATATTTTTGCTAGGATTTGGACTTCTGATTTGATGCATTTTAATATTTTGCAAATTCTTCTGTGCATTACCACAAGCAGAATCATTTGAGAGCTTTGAGATGATCTGTTAGATGAGTTCTGTGGCTCTGTTTGATAAGTAAAGGGAGCTGTCGAGATGCGTTTTCAGAGCAACCTCGCACTGCTATGGTGGATCAGACAAGAGGGAATAAAGGCCAGAAAAAAAAACAGCGCACCCATTGTTGCTGAGGAAAGCCAGGAATGCCCTGTGAAGAAAGAAGACCAGTACTGCGGTCACCAGGATGACCCATGGGATCCCCCCTGAAAGGTGAAGCCAGGAGGCACTGTGGAGAAGACTCCAGTGAGGAAGAGTAATATCAAGTGGACAAATTCCAATGAGGCAGCAACCTGGCAGAAATTGGATCCAGACCTTTGCGTTCTACGATCTTTGCGTGGCAGTGTCTTTGCGTGGCAAACCACGATAATGACTCTATATTTTCATGAGCCATTTTATAATGAGCATGGTAAGCACGATGGGTTTATGGTGTCTGTCTGTTTTTGAACATCAAGTGCAGCGTAAACATTTCTGTCAGTGCAGCTAGCCTCGTGTGTGAACTTGTTGCTCAGGTGCGTTTTTATGGCATTCCCACACAGGAGGCTGGCAAACTTCCAAGACAAGTCTGAAGATGAGGAGAGTACCTCCATAACCTTGCTGGCCATCACTTTGGACATTGAACTGATGCTGCTAGTAGACTCTGCTGAGGCCTGTGAATCTGATTGGTCGTCCTTAATGATGTAAACTGGGATGACCTTGTCACCACTGGGCTCATCAACTGACCGACCATCCACATCTGAGTTCAATGATGGAAAACAAGTGTCACAGAGTAGACACGAATCGGACTGACAGGTCGCCCAGTGTTGCGTGAGGGAAGAGCCCAGTCGTGGATTGGCACGAAGAGGCTGGTGAACTCATGCTGTTTGCTCTGCGAACGCTCCAGCCAAGGAGTGAAGATTCCCACCAGGAATCAGCATTCACACACGCACTCAGAGGGGTATAAAGACTAGGGGAGAAGGTTTGGGGGCTCATGTTACCATTGAGCTGAAACTTGGCTACTGGTCAGGTTGGGACTCAATGACTGAGTGCTGGCTTAGTGTCAGCTTCCAGTTTATATACCCTGCCGTGAGTCATTTCCCACGCCCCTGGGACGTCACGTGGCTGGTGCGTGTGACAGTCCCCCCCCCCACCAGGATCGGCACCTGCCGGACCCGATGGACGGGATACCTGACGACGGTAGTCCTGGATGAGGGCAGGGTCCAGGATGTGCCGCCTGGGAACCCACGACCGCTCCTCTGGACCGTAGCCCTCCCAGTCGACAAGATACTGGGTGCCATGGCCTCGTCGGTGCGAGTCGAGGATCCGTCGAATGGTGTAGACAGGACCACCATCAATTATCCGCGGTGGAGGGGGAGCCGGAGCTTGGGGAGACAAAGGGGAGAAAAAAACAGGTTTTAAATGGGACATGTGGAATACTGGGTGCATTTTGTGAGAGGCAGGCAGCTGGAGCCGAAAGGTGACAGGGTTGAGTCGGTGGGTGATGCGGAAGGGTCAGATGAATTGTGAGTTGAACTTGGGGGAGTCAGTGCAGATGCGGAGGTTCTTCGTGGAGAGGTAGACCCTGTCACCTACGTGGAACAGTCGTCCCGGGGGGTGCCGGCGATGGTGTTGTTCTGTGTATCTGGTGTTGGCTCGGAGGATGGACTGACGCGCTTGGAGCCAGATTCGCCGGCACCGGCGGACCAACTTGTGGGCGGACGGCACCTCTACCTCCGGTTCCTGGTGTTCGAAGACCGGGGGCTGGTAGCCGTAGCACACCTCGAAGGGGCTGAGTCCAGTGACCGAGGAGGTGAGCAGGTTGTGCGAAAGCTCAGCCCAGACGAGGTAGCATGCCCAGGAGTGCTGCCGATCAGCCACGAAGCAGCAGAGGAAGCGCTCCAGCTGTTGGTTGGCCCACTCCATCTGACCATTGGTTTGGGGGTGGTACCCGGATGAGAGACTGGCTGTGGCACTGATCAGATGGCAGAAGGCCCCCCAGAATTTGGAGGTGAACTGGGGCCCTCTGTCCGAGACGACGTCCTTGGGGAACCTATGCAGTCGGACGACGTGCTCGAGAGAGTCGGAGAGTGGGTTAGGTGAGGGCAGTGAGAGGTGCTGCAACTGTGCTGAAGCCCCAGATAAAACACCGGTAGAAGTTACCGAACCCCAGGAAGCGCTGGAGCTGTTTTAGCATCGTGGGTAGGGGCCAAAAACACACGGCATCCAGCTTCTGGGGATCCATGGCCACACCCTGGGTGGAGATGACAAAGCCCAGGAATGTGGTGGTGCGCTGGTGGAATGTGCATTTTTCCAAATTACAGTACAGTTGGTGGGCCAGCAGCCTCTGGAGAACTGCCCTGACATGCTGGGTGTGCTCCGCCAGTGTCTGCAAGTAGATCAGGATGTCGTCTAAGTAGGCGAAGCACCATTTAGCCAGCATGTCGCGAACCACATCAGTGATGAAACGCTGGAATACCGCCGGACTGTTGCATAAGCCGAACGGCCTTACCAGTGTCTCGTAGTGGCCGGTGGGGGTTATAAATGCCATTTTCCACTCATCACCCTCTCTGATGCGGACCAGGTTGTACGCACTCCATAGGTCCAGTTTGGTGTAGTACTGGGCACCAGAGAGAGCGTCCAGGGCGGTATTAAGGAGCGGGAGTGGGTGGCAATTCTTCACCATGACACGGTTGAGCCCCTGATAGTCGAGGCCCCCGTCTTTCTTTTTAATGAAGAAGAACCCCGCGGCCATGGGGGAGGACGACGGGCGGATGGTGCCATGGTGGAGCCCCTCGGCGATGTATTCATCAAGCGCCTTCTTCTCCCCTGCAGTGAGGGAGTATAGTCGGCTGCGGGGCAGTATCGTGCCCGGCAGAAGGTCGATGTGGAGGTCATAGGGGCGATGTGGTGGTAGCTGGACTGCTCGGCTCTTGCTAAACACCGCGGCCAGGGCACTATACGGGACAGGAATGGCTTCGCGGTTGATGTTGGGGGCCTCCCCCGAGCATGTGACAGCCTGGTCGCGGAGACAGAGTGCCAAACAGGTTGGCCCCCACTGGAGAATCTTCCCCTGGGTTCACGAAATCAGGGGGTCATGTTGAAGGAGCCAGGGGTACCTGAGGATGACATGATGTAGAAGGAGAGGGTCTTGGAGTGGGTATCGATGGAGAGAGTGAGGGGCTTGGTCTGGTGGGTGATGGGGCCCAGGGACAGGGGCCGACCGTCGATGGAGGTGATAAGAATAGGCCGAGGAGGCGCCTTGAGTTTCATCCCCTGCTGGGCAGCGAACGCCTGATCGACAAAGTTCCCAGCCGCCCCTGAGTCCACAAAGGTGGTGGTCGCGATCCGTCTGTGGCCCAGCAGAACGTGAACCTGTAACGTGAGGCGGGTGTAGTAGACCATCCGGAGTGCCGCTTCGCTCCAGGATGTTTGAACCGACAGAGTGCAGAACTCTGTGGTGTAGTGGCTCACCGGATGGTCGCCCTGCCGCAGGTGGTACAGTCGCGAGTCGACCTCTACCTCGCTCTCGGGGTGTTGAAAGGCGGCCCTGAGCTTTCTCAGTGAAGTCGGGGTAGGAGTACGCGGCGTCGCTGTCCGACTTCAGGACCGCTGTAGCCCACTCGGCTGCCTGCCTGGTGAGGAGGGACGTCAGAAGCGCGAAGCGGCTCCGGTCTGAGGGATAGCGGGAAGGCTGAAACTCAAAAGGGACAGGTTAGTGAGGAACACATCACACTTCCCGTCCACTCCATTCCATTTCTCGGGTAGGGAGAGCTTAGGTAAGGTGGAAGAGTGAGGAGGGGGGGTAGGGGGAACCGGGGCTTGGACCGCAGCCTGAGGCGTAGGTTCCACGGCAGGGCGTCTTTGCTGGTCCCGTTGCAGGTGAGTGAGCTGCGTGCGAAGCGTGGCCACCTCCTGCTTCAGGTTTACCAGCTCGACCGCCTGCCGGTTAACCATGTCTACCAGGCGGGCGAAATCCGCTGGGCTCACTGTGGACTTCTGTCACGGAGTAGACACAAATCAGACTGACAGGTTGCCCAGTGTTGCGTGAGGGAAGAGCCCAGTTGCGGATTGGCACAAAGAGGCTGGTGAACTCACGCTGTTTGCTCTGCGAACACTCCAGCCAAGGAGTGAAGATTCCCACCAGGAATCAGCATTCACACACACTCAGAGGGGTATAAAGACTAGGGGAGAAGGTTTGGGGGCTGATAGTACTCATGGAGTACCGTTGAGCTGAAACTTGGCTACTGGCCACGTTGGGACCCAATGACTGAGTGCTGGCTTAGTGCCAGCTTCCGGTTTATATACCCTGCCGTGAGTCATTTCCCACGCCCCTAGGACGTCATGTGGCTGGTGCATGTGACAACAAGACAGCAGCAGAAGCTTAATATTTGCTTCTGCAAACTCACAGATGAGCTGTTAAACTTCAGACTTGGTGAAGTTCTTCTGTCTTAGTCCTCCACAGAGAACAGAGTCAGACATGCTCTTCCTTGGCGTCAGATTCATCATTTGAGGATTCAAATCTGTCTTATATTGGCATTGAATTTGGTCCACAAGAGATGCAGCAAAATCAGCAAAATCGCCAGAGGAAGTAGAAGAAGTAGAAGAGAGATTTGAGCTCACTTTGCTCCTGATGGAATTGAAGGAGAATGTCTTAGTGGGAGCAAACATCTCTGGTTTTTTAAAGACTTTACTACTTCCTTACAGGCCATACCCTCCATCGACATATTCCAGCATACCGTCTAAAACATCCCTGGCCATTCGGTGTTCTATAGAGCTTTGTTTCACCTCCAAACCTTGCAGTTCAAGATTAACAGAACCCAGAACCTGGCAAGACACACAGCAGCACTTTCATCTTCGGGATCTTCTGACAGATGCACTGTGACGTCATCTCTAAGAGCAGTGTTACTCACTGATTGCTCAATCTCACTGATTAACTTGTCCAATATTTCTGATACTAAAGTTTCACTCGTCTGGGACTCTGAGCTTGTCATATTGGTCTTAGTGACTGAGGCCAGACGATTTGTATCATTATAATCAGTGAAGACAGAATTCAACATGTCTGAAACCATTTTTACAGTTATTTCTGCTGCCTGGGACCCAACAGATGTAACTTGCCGACTAAATATTGGAGAAGAATGGCCCATTGCAGCCTCTGCAATTTTTATCTGCAGGGCCAGATTCACCTGGTGAACTACTTCTCGCACTATAGCAGCTGACACTTCTAGTGATCGTAGTTTATCCAGAGTGTGTCCTTCCATCAGTAATAACTGGAGGCTCTTCTGAACTTGTCTTCAGGATCCTGTCTTCAGTTATTCCAAACAGATCCTGTAGAGGTCTCTTCACCATAAAATGTTCTTGGGATCTTAAAAATATATTATATGACACTTTTACACTATGATTCCAGAATGAATATATATTCACTTCATCAAACTTTGTTTCTGTTTTTTGGGAGATGTTCTAAATATGTCAATATTTCTTATTACTCTTGTTGATCAGTAAGTACCATAGTGGCCCAACTGTATTTTCTTAATTTCAGAATGGGACCACAGGCTCTTCCCTCAAAAAAACACATACTTTAATATATACATTTAAATACATTTTGCTCTGTTTCTCTTGGAAGTGTGGTGTCACTCTTGGACACATTTTTTGTTACACGCAACCCAGTATAACCTTGTCACTGCTGAATTAATGAAAGTAGAGATCAGACTGAATTATCAGGACAAAGAGTAGAATACTATGAGATTATGAGCTACTTTCATTTACAGTATGATGTGAAGATGTAGTCACCTTGTGGAAGAGGTGTCGGTTACATCTTTTCTTTCCTTCATACATTCATCTGCTCCATTTTGGTGTCAGGGCTGGGTGTTTATGACGGTGGCCACCCTTGTTAAAGGTTTTGCTTCTAGTGTTTATTAGTTTCACCTGGGTCCGCATTGTGGACCCCCTCGCCCCTGACGTTGCCGCGGAGGAGCTCCTGCTTGGGCTCACCGGTAGGTGAGGCGGGAGATCCGCGGAGAAGAGACATGGGAGACATGGGGGTCCACGGCCCTCACGCCGTCCACCTGATCACCAGCTGCCCGTGACGTCAGAGGCGTCCTCCATTGCTCCACCACTCCGGCTCGTGCCCGGCTCGCCTCGAAAGGCAAGCTCCTGACTGGAATGGGGAACCTTACTCCCAGCAGGCTGGGGCACTAGCACCAAGCGGGCCTCGCTCCAGTCACTGAGCGCCGTGGTGTCCTGGAGGCCCGTACCAGCGCTCAGGAGATGGCTGCAGCCACCCACGCCTACTCCCCGGCTTTGGGTACCAGCTCCATGCGCGGTGGTTAGCACGGAGCCCACGGCCCGTTTTAGCCCAGCAGCTTAACCCATTCGCCCAGCAGCTTAGCCCGTTCGCCCAGCAGCTTAGTCCAGTAGAGGAGCTGTTAACCGCAGAGGCATTTTCAGAGGGGTTGTTAGCCACAGAGGCATTTTCAGAGGGGTTGTTAGCCACAGAGGGGTCTTCAGAGGGGCTGTTAGCCGCAGAGGGGCATCCAGAGGGGCTGTTAGCTGCAGGGGGGCTTCCAGAGGGGCTGTTAGCCGCAGGGGTGCTTCCAGAGGGGCTGTTAGCCGCAGAGGGGCTTCCAGAGAGTTTGTTAACAGCAGAGGGGCTTCCAGAGGGTTTATTAGCCATAGAAGGGCTTCCAGAGCGTGTGTTAGCCGCAGAAGGGCTTCCAAAGGGTATGTTAGCCGCAGAAGGGCTTCCAGGGGGTGTGTTAGCCACAGAGGGGCTTCCAGAGGGTGTTAGCCACAGAGGGGCTTCCAGAGGGTTTGTTAGCTGCAGAAGGGCTTCCAGAAGGTTTAGTAGCCGCAGAGGCGCTTTCAGAGGCTTTAGCAGCCACAGAGGCGCTTTCAGAGGGTTTAGTAGCTTCAGAGGGGCGTTTAGAGGGGCTGAGAGTCACAGAAGAGCCCATTATAGTCACAGAGAGGCCCATTACAGCCACAGAGGCGTATCTAGAGGGACCCATTATAGTCACAGAAGGGCCCATAGCAGACACAGCGGAGCCCATTATAGTCACAGAGGGGCCCATTACAGCCACAGAGGGGTTTCTAGAGGGACCCGTTATAGTCACAGAAGGGCCCTTAGCAGCCACAGCAGAGCTCGTTATAACTACAGAGTGGCCCATAGCAGACACAGCAGAGCCCATTATAGTCACAGAGGGGCCCATTACAGCCACAGAGGGGTTTCTAGAGGGACCCGTTATAGTCACAGAGGGGCCAGCCTCAGCCACAGAGGGGCCCGCTTCAGCCACAGAAGGGCCCGTTCCAGCCATAGGAGCCGGGGGCCTTCCCATGAATTTTTTTTGGGGGGATACTCCGGTCTCCGCCGGCTCGGGAGGAGCGATTCGTGAAAAAATAGACCCCAGAGTCAAGGAAGAGCTCCTGGAAGGGGCCTCCGCGCCCCTCGACAACAAGGGATTCCCTGCTGAAGGGCTCCCAGGAGGGGGCTCTGCACAGGAGGACAGGGAGGGACTCCCGGTAGGGATTTGTTTACATTGCAATTGCACAATTGCAATGTAAGCAAGTCCTTTTTAACTAGTAAGCATACAGTTTAAACATTCAATCATTACAGTTCCAACACATAAAATTGAATGTTTACCTCTTCATATAGAATTTGCAATGACAAATATTCCTAAATAATTATCAGCACAGCTTTCCATAGTGAACGCATAAAGGAATTGTAGAAAAAAGCACTTCACTTAGCGTACAGACTACAATATTGTGCAACGTTGCTGGCAAATTTGCTGATCTTGCTGCATCTCTTGTGGACCAAATTCAATGCCAATATAAGACAGATTCGAATCCTCAAACGATGAATCTGACGCCAAGGAAGAGCTTGTCTGACTCTGTTCTCTGTGGAGGACTAAACATTATCATTATATGTAAAATATCACTACTTCTATCAATATTATTTATATACTACTGGTCTCTATTACTGACAGTAACATATTTCTAACCACTATTTCTGTTATTAACTGTGTAACCTATCTATAAAATTTATACCCAGCATTTGTGTATATATCATAGTGTATTTTGAATTTCATATTGAATTTTTTTTCTGCAGATTTTTATTTGTTTATTTAGACCGTATTTTATATTGTTCTTATCTCTGTGTCTCTGAGTTTTTCTTGAGTTTTTTTACTGCAGATTTTTATTTATTTAGACTTTATATTTTATATTGTTCTTGTCTCTGTGTGTCAGTGTACTTTAAATATATATATTTTTCTGCCTTTTTTAAAAAAATTTTATTTGGACTTCATGTTTTATATTGTTTTTGTCTCTGTGTCTCTGTGTCTGTATATTTCATATTCAATTTCTTTTATTATTTTTTTAATTTAATTAGACTTTATTTTTTTATATTGTTCTTGTCTCTGTGTCTCGGTGTGTCTGTGTTTTTCATACTGAGATTTATTTTCTGAATATTTTTAAAAGATTTATTTAGACTTTATATTTTATATTATTTTTGTCTCTGTGTGTGCAGTCACAACATGATTCTGATTCGGACTCTAGACCTGACAGCTAGACTTTTATTTTGGAAAAGTGCCTCCCTAGGCCTCTGTATACAGTCCTGTAAGGTTTCTCTCTTCACTCTGTGTTTTGCAGACAGCGTTTCTGAGCTGTTTCTTCTCTTATGAATGAAAATAACAGGGTTATATGTTTGTTATAGTGTGTTAGGCTGCTGTGTGCATGCTGTGAGAGTGTCGGTCAGGTCTGAGTCTTGATGTTTAGTTTGATCAGGTTGTTAATATAAAAAAAAGATCTTCAGTCTCTAAAAGGTGCCGGAATGAGCTTTTTCAGTTTTGGCCAAAGTGCTGAAATCGACATAGTTCTGAATGACTCCGAGACGAGGAAGAAGGTGGAGCACAAGACAGAGGATGGGAAAAAGGACAAGTATTTCTTATTCTACGATGGAGAGACGGTGTCTGGAAAAGTCAACATAACCCTGAAGAACCCAGGGAAGAGGCTGGAACATCAGGGCATCAAGATAGAATTCATAGGACAGATTGGTGAGTGAGCTCTCCAGACCAGTCCTGATACTGAATTGATCAGTATAACAGTCACATAACCAGTTCAGTTCATTCTGGCTGTGCGTCTTTACTAATTAGGCCATTAAGTATCACTGTCTGCACGAATAAGTTGTTTCATTTCTTCTGCGTATGGAAATCCACATTTATTATGAGATTTAATTAATTTACATCATGTCTAGTACCCTCCTGCCCCAGTCTCGTGACACATGGCCCTTCACACGTGATGAGACACTCCATTAATGCATATGTGTCTACACCACATGGACAGAAGTATTGGGACACGTGATCATCTCTCCAGTGGGGACTCCAGTGACATTGCAGTATTAGACACTAATATGGAGTTGGTCCCCCTTTGCAGCTATAACAGCTTCCACTCTTCTTGGAAGGCTTTCCACAAGATTTTGGAGT
>JBBJLS010071773.1:0-10859 GCA_037577275.1 Bryconaethiops microstoma
GTGTGTGTGTGTGTGTGTGTGTGTGTGTGTGTGTGTGTGTGTGTGTGTGTGTGTGTGTGTGTGTGTGTTTGCATGTGATGATTAATACATGGTCTGCTCCTGGCATAATGGATGGCTGTATTAATATCTCTTATTCATGTCTGAAAAATGTCCTGGAAATGTAGGAGAGCAAAGTGCCATCTGAAATATTTAGAGGAGAATTTTGGGTCGCATACCTCTAGCTCCTGAACTCGTATGAAATGTAGGGTACATTTAAAACACAGAGGCAAAATCAAAAAGTGCATGCTGTCTAGTAGAAGCTTAATTTATTTTATTTTTTTCAAAATGTTATATTCACTCCCCAGACCATAGAGGACAACTAAGGCTTTGTTAGAGCTTTTGATGTCATAATGTGTTTTGTTGCTACAGACAGTCTATGGCAAAGTTACTGGAGCATAAGATGTGAGGAAAACATCATGCAGTTGGGAAGGATAGCAGTCTTTCAGCAGCTCCACATATTAGAAAGGTGCGGTCCCAGCCTGTCTAGTAAAATGGCCCCTTATAGTCACGCGTGAACACACCACAGCTCAGCACACAGTGTTAACAATGTAAAATTCTTTCTCTGCATTTAAGCCATTCACCAAGTGAAGCAGTGGGCTGCCAACAATGAGCAGCACCCGGGGAGCAGTGTGTGGACACTACCTTGCTCGAGGGAACCTCAGTGATGATACTAATAGCTCTGGGATTCAAACCCATGACCTTCTGATTGTAGGGACAACTCCCTAACCACTAGACCACCAGCTGCTCCGTAGTGAAGGAATGAAGAAAGGTTGCAAAATACACCAAATGCACAAAAAAAACATTTTGTTTTCCTGAAAAATGACTATGGGTCCATTAAGTAACGTATTACATGATGTACCATATCACTTTAAAGCTCGGCCCCGCAGATAGACAGTTATTTTCTGTTTGTTCTACATTTAAGTTAGGCTGAAGTCAAATATCTATGACGTAATCCAAAAGATGCTCCTCCTGACTCTTGTCTCCCACACTTCAGTCAGTGTATAATTGGTCCCAGCTGTGCAGAGAGCGCAGACCTCGATAACTGTGTGGAACTGTATGTGTTTTACGTCACACCAACACCTGAGCGCAGCACTCAAGTGTAGCATGCATGACCACATAATGCACCAATGATGAGGCCAACATCCTGTTTTTGTTTTTTTTTTTTGTTCCACAGGAAACACACTTTTTTGGCACGGTAAAAGGAGCACGCTGTCCTCAAACAACACACTTTAAATCTGATTAGACATGAAGTTATATATATATATATATATATATATATATATATAACTCTGTATATTCTGTATACATTGCTTCTTGCACCTTATTCTACTCTGCACTTTATTCTACATTTTGCACTTCTGGATAGATTCAAAACTGCATTTCGTTATACCTGTTGAATCTAATCTAATATATACATATATATTAGATGCATAATAATTATGCATGCAAATTTCTTGAGTTTAACATATTGAAAAAATATAAATGTTTTGCACCATAAAACATTATTGTGCAGTCCACTTGTTTTTCCCAGTGTATTACACGGAAGAATTTAACAATTAAACAGTAATTGTGTGTTTACCTTTAGGTTTGAAAATATGTAATTGCAACCAAATATGTCATTTTTCCAGGGCTGCCAAAACCTTTGCATACAGGGTGAATTTGGGATGAATATTTCATGATCGAAAGCACCTGCTGATATTTAAAACAATGGTAGGCCAATTTGGGGTATAGAACTGGCTTTTAACTCTGCATACAATCTTCCTTTGGGCAGTGCCTGCTGTTTGTGGCGGTAGTGGCCTAGTTGGTAAAACACTGCCTGTGAACCCACAAAGCTGCAGGCTCAAACCTCCACTTTCTACCTTTGTGTCCTTGAGCAACTTAACCCTCAGTTATAACTAATGATTGTAAGTTGCTCTGGATAAGGGCGTCTGCCAAATGTTTGGGGCAGCCTAGTGGTTAGGGTGTTGCCCCTGCAATCAGAAGGTTGTGGGTTCAAATCCCACCACTGCTAGTGTCTTCACTGAGGTACCCTTGAGCAGGGTGCTCCTCGTTGGTGGCAGCCCACCCCTTCACTTGATGAAGGGGTTAAATGCAGAGAAAGAATTTTACGTTGTTCACACTGTGTGCTATGGTGTGTTCCCACATGACTATAAGGAGCTACTTTAGTTTACTTTATACACCCCCAAAACACTCAGTAGCCAGGGAAGTGATTTGGCTTGGTGCTGCTACTGTAGCATGGAAATATGTGAATAGGAAAGAACACTCAAATCCTCAGACAAGCCCACTATGCTGTCAGTACTTAGTAACAGACAAATGACAGCAGAAAGAACATTAACAACTGCTGCCCCTGTACAAAGGCACGTGCACAGACAGACCCCAGAGGCAGATGGACCCCTGCCCTTTTGCTCTCAGATGGTGTAAGAGCTCTCTTGGTCGGCATGTATAGTAATTGCATTTTATGTTGTTGTATATATGCTTCAGTGAGATGAGGCTCAGGGGATGTAGCTCATGGACTGGCTCAGGTTTCACAAGCTTAACCACTCTTGAACGCCCCTTCTGGTGCAGCTTGTGGGGATCGGTCTTTAGTAAACTTGACTCCCTCAGCACTGGAAATTAAACAGTAATACAGTAAACTCCTGCTTATTGTGGGGGTTACGTTCCAAGAGCACACGCGTATAGTGAAAAACCGCGAATATGTGATGTGGCAAATAAAAATCCTAATAAATTCCCTATTTTTATTGTGTAAACCCTAAATATGCTCCCAAAACACTTGAATTTCATTTTAAATGCAGCTCGATAATTTTCCCCTTTAAAGAAAAACAGTATAAACCCGTATCCGTACTGCACAGTTTATACTGATCTGCTGTACCGTAATTCACGCACGGGCGTTTTCTTTGGTATACGCAGGTAAATGCAGCAATAAATTCATTGTATTTACAGTAATGAAAATACAGGGCTTTAAGAAGAACAGAATGAAAAACACGAGAACACTCGAGACGCTCCCTTGGGGGAAATTCTGGACGTAACGTGAATAAAGCAAAAAAATGCAGAGGATATCTGCGGTTTCTGTGAAAGAGCAGGGGTTTACTAGTTAGGTTCTCAGAAAAAATCCATGAGAGACTGAAGCCGCGACTGCTGAACCGCGAAAAAGCTGGGGCTTACTGGGGGATAAACTTATATAATTACATGAAATGACTCAAGCAAAATGACGTTTTAAATGCTTTTTGGGAGCACTTTGCAGTATGACCACCCTCATAAAGTGTTTATGAAAGGTTTAAAATGAGTGACTGTTACATAGACCTGTGATGGGCTGGCACTTAGCCCAGGGTGGGTCCCTGCCCCGCGCCCATTGACCCCGGGACAGGCTCTGGGTACCCACGACCCTAGTGAGGATTAAGTTAGTGAGTCAGCGATTATTATATATAGTTATTAATTAGATCACAAACACTTTACATAGCATCAATAGGCAGTTATGACCAATACATAAAATGGCCAGCAGAGACCTGTTATACCTGATGAATGCATTTCTGATGAAGTCGACAGGAATGCTGACTAATGGAGAAGCACAGACCAGAAAGATCTGACAGTATAGATGAATGTGGACGCACTATACGGCCTTTATTTGTGTTATTACCACTTATTAAAGATTATGTGTTTGTCCACACATGGCGAGAACATGCAAACTTCACACAGAAAGGTAACAACAGTGCTACTCACTGCACTGCTCTGCCACCCGTTATATACTTATGAGTTAAGTAAAACCATTAATAAACAATTTTAAGACCGTTATAAAGCCTTTATAACAGAAGTCTCATTGTCAAGTGGTGCCTGATGTTTCCCTCTACTTATTATAGTGTAAGTAAATGTAGTGGACCTTTATATGTCGGAGCTGAAACCAGATTTTCCAGTGCCTGTGCACCAGCCACAGCTTGGACATTCATCTTTGATGGTTTTTGCCTGTTGTGTTGCTCCCTGAGAGCGGCTCATGCATTTCTAGGCAGGAGCTAAATTTTTCATGGCTACCCAGTGTAGTGTTACATAATTCTGTTTGTGTACAGCTCCGCATGTACCGTAAATAGCATTAAATACCAGAGGGTCATAGTTTGGTCAAAGCCTCTAAACTGTGTGCCATGGAATTAAAATAATAAAACTTACTCCAAATGTAGTTAGTCAATCTTTGTTTTTCTTTTATGGCTGTTATCAAACAGTAACAGTAGGAGAACCTGACTGAACTCTAATTTAAGAGTTGCAAGTTGTATCAGAAGTGCTCTAAAATTAACTTATTGTTGAAACTATTACTATTATTAAAAAGGTATGCAATTCCGGGTGCAAAATATTGGGCGTGGGGTCTTGGGGGATGGGAGGTGGGATTAAGACCAAAAGGCTCAGGAGCAAATTTAGCGGGTTTCTGGAGAAATCTTTAGAACTGCAAGCGACACAAAATTTTTCTTGAGTTAGAAGATGGGTTTTTTTGCTCTTTTTTTCACACCCCCAACAAATATTTTGTTTCATGTCATCTGTCCTCAACAATAACCCCGTCAGCAAAAATTTCAGTGTTATTTAATCCTCCCCCACTCCGACAAATATTTTGTTTCATTTTGTCCTTTCCCAACTCCCCACCCCCCACCACGCCAGCAAAGATTTCTAATGGGAGACCCCCCAATGGCCTCCAGGTATTTTGCAACAACTTTGGTTCCATAAATAACCTTTCAAGTGATGGTTCTTTAAAGAACCATTTCTATAAATTAGAGCATTTGTGAAGACCCTTTTTTGAGTTAAAGAACTTACACTTAATATTAAAAAAGACTCACATGTTAAAGTCAACAAATACAAAAAAAAACACTTTAAGGGAAAACTGAGGAGACTTTCAACAATGCACTTATCTAAAACTGTGTTGAGTTGTTGAGTCATCTCAGATAGACATGCTTGGTTTCTGACACTATGAAATAAAATGGACAAAAGCAGCCAAATATCAGGAAAATCAGATACTACTGCTTTATATATAGTAGAAAGCTTGCAAAAGTTTGAATACCCCTGATCAGATTAGGTGTAAAGTGTATAACCGCCACACACATTTCTGCACATTTTAATGGGCAAGTGATGTTTATTTGCTGAGTTTAACATTTTGGATTTTTTTCCCCAATATGACAAGCATAGCAATTAAACAGGAATTGCACATTGGACAGCGATTAAAATTAGAAGAAAAAATGACATATTGAAGTTTGTTCCTTGTATAGGATATCATTGCTTGACCAAGCTTTTACACATGGTTGACCAAGCTTTTGCACATGACAGTTTTATATATTTTTTTCTGGCCATTGGTGGCAGACAGATGGTTGACATGGTACCTGACAGCTAATTTTGTAATCGGTGTAAATTGCAGTCGCTCCTGGTCCTGTTCAAGGCCTGGCTGCTCTAAATGTGTGTCAACCGCAGTGACCATCTGAATGAATTCACACATTTAGCATGGTTTTTCCACTCCCTCGCTCTCTCGCGCCATCTTTTACGCCTCACAGTGTCAAGCAAGCAGCAGGGATCCGTGTCATACTCGCATCTTTGACCATCGACTCCGCTGCCATTCTCAGAAACCATTCAGTCGGGTTCTCATTCAGACTTACTGAGGACAGAGAAATGTAGGACCATGCACAGACACTTATGGACACTTCCACTGTAGTTCAACACTAAACCTCAGTTTGGTTTCCCACAGCTTGAGCCTAATCCTGGACTCCATTTTCCTTTCAATGGAGAAATCTTTTTTCAGAATACAGGGGATCCTCGAGGCATGACGGTCTCGATGTACGACGATTCGAGTTTACAACGCTCACTCGCACTCCCACTCTTCTTATAGCATTAGCCTCGTACTTACAGACTATGTGGGCAAACTAGTTTGGTTGTGCCTGGTGGGTGAATATGCTGTAACGTGACGTTTTCCTTTTTCTGTGGCTTAGTTGTGTTTTTATGATTTTGCAACTGTGTTACTGTTGGATCGGTAATGGACGTAGACTAGGGTGTGTTTCGACTTACACCAAAATTTGGGCTACGTCACTGTCGAAGGAACGGATCTGTGTCAGAACTCGGGGACCCTGTGTACTACGTCCAGGACAAACTTCAGTCCCTGTCCAGGGCCCATATGTTTCTATCACCCTAAAATGTAAGGTGAAGTCTGAGATCTGAGAAATTAGGCCAAGATTATTAGCATTAAATACTTTTGGTATAAGCACAAAAAGGCAATAATGCATTTGTGCTTTAGAAAGAGGGTGCTCCAAGGATTCTTCTTCTATGGCAATATACAGACACATGGCACCTATTGCAGCCATTTGAATGCTTTGGTGGATATTTGCAGTTCAGTTTGCAAATGATTCTTTTCACGTGGGTCATTCTAATGCCATGTTCACGCAAGTAAAACAGAAGACTGACAGAGTGACCAGCCACTATCCATTTTCAGTAGTGGTTGCAGATTTACAGTGACAGGTGACATGTGTCGCCAACTAGGTCGGGCAAAAATAGGCTAGGGGTCTATTTTATTTAAAAGAGACGTGACACATTAACTGCATATAGGACTGAAGACAGCATGACACACGTTGCTGAAATGAATGATGCAAAATTTTGGTTCCAAACATGGAACAGAAGCTCATTTACAATGGCCAGTTTCCCTATACTTATTTTTGTAAATGTATAGAAATAGACACAAAAGAAGAAAGAGTGCTCTTCACTTTTAAAGACAGGATGCCCAAGACCTTTAGTAGCAGGAATGCATTTAATTTGTTGACAGCAGAGTTTGTCTCTAATATTTGCCATTCTGCCATATTTTCAACAAATAGGATTGAACTACAAGCCCTGTTGTTGTGACATTGGCTCCTACTAGTTACCATGGAGACTTTCATGGCTGACATCATATTTCTCAGTAAATATAGGGAACATATTTTAAACTATCAGTCATGGTCAGCCTACTTGTAGCCATGTGATGACCTAGGAAGGCCCCCTAGGAAGGCAGCAAGGGTTTTGGGGACCTCATTTGTCACACATGTGACCTTATTATTGTGCTACTGTTGCCTTCATAAGACCATCATGTTCAGTACTGTGATACTATAAAGCATCAAAAGGGTTCTGCTTTTGTCACATATAACCTTTTTGGGCACTCTGCCGAATTCTATATGCTAAAAGAGTGTACAGAGTGCTTCGACGGAGTTTGTTGTTCTAATGTTGTTGATGGTTCTGGTGTTCTGGTCTTCATAAAGCTCATTTGGTTTCAGCTCAGATGTCGCAGAATGCATGAGACCTTTGAGTCATATTTCCCAGCTGGAAGGAAACTGAGTTTGGATGAAGTTTTATCAAGCCTTAATTAACTCATTAACTTATTTGCCCGTGTCGGTTTCCTCATAAAGCTCAGTGATTTGCAGGATGCATCAAGCCGCCATACTCAACTCACAGCAGGAGTGCTGCTTTCATATCGGTGTGATGTCAGAACTAAAAGAAATAAATGCTCCTGTTTTGGCAGGGGTGGAACACAAAACTCTAATCGACAATTGCTGAAGCGCCGTATCCAGGTTGGTTATGGCTTTACTGGCTAAGAGAATGATTAACGTTTTACATTATATTTTTTACAGTACATTTTACATTACAGTTCGCTGCAGTTCCTAAAACAAAACAATTTAAAGGGGCAATTTTCCTCCCCATTTTGAAAAACAGTATACAAACATAGTTTGCAGACATTGTTTGAGTTTTGATACCATTCACTCTCTGGTTCATATGGTCCTAATAATGAAATCCAAAGTATTTACACATGTCTCCCTATTCATTCTATATCCATCCATTCGCATCCATTGCTTTTGTG
The DNA here is from genome assembly GCA_037577275.1 of Bryconaethiops microstoma. Classification (NCBI taxonomy): domain Eukaryota; kingdom Metazoa; phylum Chordata; class Actinopteri; order Characiformes; family Alestidae; genus Bryconaethiops; species Bryconaethiops microstoma. The sequence continues at coordinate 7,874 of JBBJLS010071773.1, forward strand.
ATGTCACAAACACGCATGTCCACCTATCAAATGAAGCTGTAAGGAGTGTTTCCACCCAGAAACACTGTTTTTTTTAATTGAAGCACAGTACAGAACAGCCATTCAGTACAGAGTTCATACATATATCAGTCTTAAAGGCACAGTGACTCATTTGTGATACATGTGTGACCCATTAAGCTTCCAAATAGAACAGTGCTCACATTATGAGAGATTGAGGACTGAGGATGTTTGAAGATTTTTCACAGCACCTGCGATGACGTAACAGGTCAATTACTTAACAATCATTCATAATGGCGGTAAAACATAATAGCGCACATGCAAAAGATGGTTAACGCTGTAACTAGATTGTCCAGGGGAGTTAATAACTCACCTACCATTAAATAAATGCAAAACTCATGCAGTGAAAATGGCACATAATTACGTCGTTACGTCTGTTCTGTACGAAGACTGGACATTGGTGATGTGGGACCTGTGGCTTGACCTGGAGGTCAGGCAGGTTCTGGTAGCTTATTAGAAAAGTTTGCATGTGCAAGCTGGGCGGGTCAAAAAGTGACAAATATGTGCTCGGATCAAGTTATAAAAACACGCATTTAAACCTTAGAGATCCTGATGGGCCGTTGATGAACAAATATTTATAGTTGGGTGTGGGGGTGCTGGCTCTCATAATGGGTCGGGTGGGTGCGGGTCATAAAAACCATGACCCACACTTCACTACTGGACGTTGTTTTTGTGAAGATAACTGCTAACTTATTATCTAGCTTTTGAAGGCGCTGCTCCCTAATATTAGAGCTGTTATGACTCAGTGCCATTAGAAGCTAATGCATTCAAAGTGCTCCCACAGCTTTAACTTCTGACAGTCTTGTTTTTATACAGCAGTTTTAAAAGTTGGCTTCAAGTGTGAATCTACCAATCTGGCATAGATGACTTAAACATACCAATAGTTTTGACAAATTAAGTGAAAAATGTACATTATAGCACCCTACATTATGATGGATGTGTTAGAGTGCCTTCGATCAAGCCAGTCACCATTTCTGATACTAATTAGCGTTAATTCATTCCTGTACATATGTCTTGCTTTGGACATGCTCACATGTTGGGCACTTTCTCTGACAACCGGACATTAGTTTGACATGTCCTGTGTAATACTAGAGTTAATGTACTGGAATAAATGCATCACTTAGCCTCCATCTGAGATATCAGCGTGGAACATATTTATTGAGTCCTTTGAATTAAGTCAGACACTCCGGCTGTGTTCGAAATAGCCTACCGCATACTGCTCATGGCTGTATGAGTACACAACTCATCTTAATTTCTCCAGTACAGTAACGCCCCAACATTTTGTGCAGTGCTAAAATGTAAAATACCAATGTTTCTCTATATATGCAGTACTGTAATTCATGCAAGCCTGTTTTCTTTGGTATGCGCTGTCAGTTTCTTTGGTATAAGCAGGGTAAACATAGTAATAAAGGTCAATTCATTTAATTTACAGTAATAAAATTGCAGGGCTTTAAGAAGAACAAAACGAAAAAACACGAGAACACTCCACACGGGAAAATGTTATAGTGCAGGAAAACTGCATCTGCTAGAGATGCGTCATAGGGCAGCGGCCAATCAGCAGCAAGGAGAAATAAATAATGTTCTCGGATTGGCTACTTTCACACCTCCTGCCCCTGAGTACAGCGGTATTTCACCATCCTTTCTTTATGTTTCTCTCCACAGTACCAAAAAATATATACAGTTACATTTTATATGGAAATGTAGCTGAATTTATGTTCATATTTATGTTCCAAAATTAGTGAATTATTATTTTTCTTAATAATTTAGCACTAAAAGGCATGAAAAATTATATACTGCCACGAAAAAAGCAAAGAAATGCAGAGGATATCTGCGGTTTCCGCAAACAATTATTAATTGGGTTCTAAGAAAAAATCTGCGAATGACTGAAGCTGCAAACTCCGAACTTGCGAGGGTTTACTGTACTCCAAAGATATCCAGGCCAAATATTCCAATACACAAGCAGAGCTGTCTTGTGATATACTGCATCCCAAAATGAAATGCGTTCATTACACAATAAATATTACTTTTATTATGTCACCTGTACATCTGTACTACCCGTATTAACTATTTGCGTGTATTCTGCGTGGGTTTCCACTAGGTGTTCTAAAGACATCTACATTATTTGACTTGAAGATGTCTGACAGTGTGTGAATGTGTTTGTGTTTCTGCCCTGTGATGGACTGTGTACATACACACAACCACACATGTATTTGTGATAAAATAAACATGCCATAAGTAGTGATCCCTCTTTGAGGCTTCTACTCATGTTAACTTCTTACAGTTAACATGAGTAGAATTTTTATATCTATTTATATCTTCATGATCAACCCTGCAGCAGAACATTGACAGGACATTAATTTTAAAGAGCATGGTGACGTGTGTGTGTGTGTGTGTGTGTGTGTATGTGTGTGTGTGTCTGTGTGTGTGTGTGTGTGTCTGTGTGTGTGTGTGTATTTGTGTGTGTCCGTTTAACTCATGCCAATAGTAATTAAATTGGTCAACCTCACTATGGAAAATCTCTTGTTTTATAAAAGCTGGGGTAACACTTTTTGTGAAGCCTACCTACACTCAGACTTCATAACACAGACATAAGCACTGAGATTTTAAACTTTTGAACAGTATCGCTGTATTGATATAACACTCTTGTTGACTCATTTGACTAATTTGTAAAGCTGTTATGAAGTGTCATTCCCTAATGATGGGCGTACGTAAGGGGGTCTACATTAGGACAACGTGGATTGATTCAGTTTTGATGTTGATTAATCTAAAGTGATAATTCTGTTACATATAGTACTGTGCAAAAGTCTTAGGCACCTATGAAAATTGTTTGAATCTGTTTATATCAGCAGTGCGTTTCTTTCTGCCAGCAAAAACACAAGTGAACATTAGAATAAACTCAAACAAACAAGAAAGCAGTAAAAAAGTATCA
>JBBJLS010071774.1:0-10858 GCA_037577275.1 Bryconaethiops microstoma
CTTTCTACCATTGTGTCCTTGAGCAAGACACTTAACCCTCAGTTGCTCCAGGGGGACTGTCCCTGTAACTAATGATTATAAGTCGCTCTAGATGAGAGTGTCAGCCAAATGCTCCCTTCACCCTTCACCCTTAGGATCAAGAACCTTGAACCATATCAAACCTCAGCTCCGTATTTTCTAAGTAAACTTCATACGGTCTTTTCAAGTAAGACATTTAAGTGTTTAAAGTTCAAGTCCAGAACTTTACATCCATGACATCTGTTAAAACAGAGTCTATTATTACAAGTACATTCAAAAGTGTAAGAAGAGTGCAAATCCTCATTAGCACACACAGTCATGTCATCCACACATTCACAAAAAATGTTGTTTTATACATAGACAGACACAAGACAAAATTTCTATTCATATCAAACTTAAAAGCCTTGTTATTGATATTGCTGAGTATGTTATAAACCTCAAGTTTTGTCAGAATTTATAAGCAGCACAAAACTCCATCATTCTTCATCTGTCCTGGACTCTTCTTTATACAGCTACCAAAGTGAACAACTGACAATACAATTTAGCCTAAGACTAGGCTTAAACTGTGTCCAGTAAACCATCTCTTTGTCTAAAAGTAAGTAGACACCTGCTCGTCCAACATTATGAATGAAATCATAGGTATTAACAGGGAGTTTGCTACAGTACAGTACGGTACACTAGATACTGGAACATTATTGTTAGGATTTGACTGCATTCAGCCACAAAATCATTAGTGAGGTCAGGTACCAGTGCTGGAAGATTAGCTCTGGATTTCAAACACTGCACATATCTTAGTTTTTTCTAATACACCTGATCCAACTAAACGTCTAATAAATAAGCCTTTCCTGAGATTAAGCGGATGTGTTGGATCTTAAAACACTATGGGCTAGTTTTTAATCCTGATATAGATTAAGTTTAATCTTGTACCAAAAGCCAGTGTCAGTGGAAAATGTCTAAATTCTTAAAGACTTAATCTGGGAGTGAGAAACTGGTCCTAAAATGTTCAGTGCAGAGATACTGTAGATCTCTAGATATCTAATCCATCCAGTTCTTTACTAGCATCGTTTTAGGGTCTTGCCAGTGCCCTTGAGGACGATGTAGGGCAGGCCAAGGGCCCAGCTGTCCCGTGGCCAGTACTGCAGATCAGGAAGTGAGTAGGGAATCTCCTGGCTAGCGTCCAGGTAAGCGATCAAGGTGCTCCCATAGGCTGTGGCAACCACAATCAATATGTGCCTTATAAAAGAAGAAAGGAAAAAGTCAGGGAAGTGGATATTGTTGGTACTAAAACAGTCCTTAAAATGGCAATCTACCCCAAAACAAACATTTAACATGCTATTTGTTATGTTATGTAGTATTTTGTGGTGTACACAGTAGCCCTCGGCCTTGCTGGCTTAACAGAATTCACAAAGAACCCCTAATGCTCAGCAAATTCTGACTGCCAGCCAATTATCCGAAGGCTTATAAATCTGGACCTAGTAAGCCATGGTAATCAAACACTATCCTATCCTCAAGTAAACATAACCAAACCATATGGAAACCTTTCAAAATTTACATCCACCATCAAGATGCATAAGCAGTGGCGTTTTTCCTACTATTTAAACCAAGAAATTTCCCTTCAGAGACTGCTGTTGCAAGTGAGTAGGCACGTGTGAGGCAAATGTATCAATGAAGCTTAAGGGGCCGATATCAATGAAGCTTCAGAGCAGGAATTGTGATCTAGAATCAGATTCCTTTCTTATGAGATAAATATCTGATCTTAGTCTACTGTGCATGCTCATGTGTCTTATGGTCATCTTTTGAGAGCAACACGTCATTAGTGGCTTCAACTTAGTTACAAAATGGGTGGATGTTGGTCCTATCAAGTCTGTCCTAACACTAGATATGAGTCGTTTACACACATAAATGTGAACTATCTGATCTGAGTAAACAGAGGGTTTACAGAAAGTTTACAGAAGGAGTACAACAGGTTTTTGTGACAAATTCTTTTTGGCCGGTTGCACAACTAGTCATCTAATTATGCAACAAACTATAAGGACTGACATAAAAATCTCTCCACTAGAAAACACAGAAAGCTTTAATGGACTATTTATTGAGCTTATCAAACAACGCCATCTGCATCTAACCAGCAGTTCTCACCAGATGCCGTGCAGATAGCAGAAGTTGAGCTTTTGCCAGAAGCTGCAGCCAAATCGGTCGCTGATCCAGCAGGAAATGGCCAGGACCCACAGGCCAACAGAGGCCCAAGCCAGACGCAGCACACGCTTGTCTGTACAGCTGCAAAGGGGGAAAAGACAAGAAGTCATCAATAAATCCCAGAAACTCACACAAAGTTCTCCTGAAAAATCTTTATCATCCCTTACTTTTACATTAGAAACGTAATGGATATGGAGATTGACACGGATATACTAATACTTCCAACACTGACATTTTGCTTTGAAAAGCAGCCCTTTGCATTATTATGTATTGATAGCCAGTGTTTCATTTAAGTCATTTAAATATATCAGCACTGTTGGAAAAAAAAAAAACTCCACAGAAAACAAAAATTCTTAACTTAAATATTAGTTAACAAAGCCTCTCACACATGCTACCTAAGTACAAAATGTCCTTTTAACACATTTCTAAATATATTCTGTTGTTAGAAAACAAAAACTTTTATTTGAAATCATACATGCCTTATCTGTATACCTCCACACCCTGATTAAAGTAACGAGATTTTAATCATAATGTCTTTTAGACCATTGCTACTGGTCTATTTGTCCTGAAATTGTAATTACGTGAAACAAAAGAAAACTTAGTTATTATTGCTATTAAAAACTACATATTACATATTAACGACACCTAATGTGTGTACAATGCTGAAAACAGTGGGGGGAAAATCCTACAGTAAAATTTGCAGGACAGGGGTGCATGCCTCCTATCCTAGAGGGCCTGAGTCCAGTAGTTTGGTGGTTTACTTGATCAAACAGACGTGATTCAACCCATCTCTCTGGCCTCGTCCACATGGACATTTCAAATCTTGGATGAATGAACACAGGCTGAACGCCAAAAGCGTTTTTGTTGTGTTTTGTAGCCACGCTTGATTGACTTCAGTGAGGCGTTACATTAGCATTCATTTGTCACCAGACGGCAGCCCAATTTGTAATTTTGTGTATTTACCTGTGGGGGCAGTAATTATTCTGTCCAAAGTGTTTACATGTGGGCCGTCTTTGTGGATAGCTCTGCGTTGAAACATGGATCCAGCTGTAGTCAACATTATTGTCATTATTATAAGGCATGATAGAAGAGTTCAGATGCTGCTGGATTAACAGCATTAACTGTAGAAGCCAGTGGTTCAGAGAAGATGGTGGAAGACTGTATGTGAGGCTTTTAACAGCGTGAGAAGAAAGGTTAGTGCCAGGGTAAAATGATTGGGAAGGTGGAGGTAGGTAGAGCGGTGCAGGAAAGGCTGGTGACTGCAAATGTGATGTTGAGTATTCATGAGGCATATTCATGGGACAAGAATCATGGGATATATTCAGTCCTCCAGAACGTCAACAGAACACCATGTAAACGCAACAGCGACGTTTCTTTACGTTCGTCAGGATTTCGACAGAAATTGACACCAAGAAGACGTTGCGTGCAGCATTTATTTGACGCCATCCGAAGGCGCAGTCGACCGAACGCCGGTACTGAACGCCCATGTGGACTCTTTGATTTGCTACAATGAGCATAAAAACGGTCTGTGCTCAGTCTGCCCTCACCTGACGCCACGAACGCCAGAAAAACGCCTAATTCCGACGTCAGTGTGGACGAGGTCTTAGCTGGCAAATTTAGTAATTGTGTTTGAGTAGAGGAACTACCAAACCGTGCTGGACACTGGGCCTCCAGGACCAGAGTAATGCACCCCTGGTGTACGATTTCTGCCCTCCTCTTCCACTTCTCACGTACACAGTCATCATTCAGAAACAGTTCAGTGACAAACAAAATACTAGGTAACTAGATTTTTCTCATGAAACATCCATTATTTCTTGAGAACATTTCAATAAAACATTGATTAACAGACATACAGGAGTTAGACTGCACAGTTGATACTTAATAAAGACTTTGATTAGTGCTTGTTATTACTAACATTCACTGTGGAAATCACTGGGTTTCCCCCTTGTTTAAAACTATTAGTATTAAATCATTAGTAACTAAATCATTGCTCACCATCAGTTTAAAACAGTCAACATGCATTATTTAAGTCTTGTTTGCTCAGAGTACCTGAAATATCATGTAATTTCTTAATGAATGATATTAACTGGCTCAGGTCCTACTAGAATCCCTTCACTGCAAACAAGTTAGCAGTTTGAGCTCCAAGTACAACTATATAATGACCTTTAAAACTATAAACATAAAAGTGAACAGAAGAGAGCTGCTCTGTACCTCTTTAGCTCCAAGCTCAGAGAGTAGAGGATGTGCAGGGCAAAGCAGTTGAGGGCATAAGCATTGGCTGTAGGTTTGACAAATGAAGACAGTGTGGTCACTACTGTGATGATCAACACCATGCGAGAGAATGAGGTCCTATAGAGAACAAAAGGAGAAAATGAATTTGTACAAATTAAACAATAAAATCTGTTATGGTTTTAAATTACAGAACACAAACCAAACTACAAACCAAAGACTAGTTTAGGCAAAATTTCTTTGGTTCATTACCTTTTGCACTGGAGCTCCAAGGCTAATGTAGCTAACACGTAAAGGAAGTATAAACTAGCACTGTGCCTAAAGAAGCAAACTTCAGGCCCCAAATACATCTTGTGTGATATTTGGGAAAACTATGGTAATGTGGCTGTTGCCCAAATTAGTCCTTGGTTCATATTTTGTTATCTGATGTTGTATAATATTACATACATTATATAATAAAAAAACAATATATAATATAAAACCAAGAACTAACAATTTTCCCATGTTGACCCAAATGTAGTCGATCAGTCAAAAGATCTTTGGTTACTGAAGTTTAACTCCAGAGCTACAGGACAAGTGTTGAAGTAAAGGAAGTGTAAATCCCACTAAATGGAATTGTGCATTAAATATCTCACATTTGTAACGAACCTGTTGTTAGGAATTGTTAAGTTTATATTATAAATTTGAGTTTTGCCAAACCATCACTTTAATCACACCAACTGTTGAATGCTCTAGTAAAGTGACTATGTCATGGTTTGTTCCAAGACGAAAAATCACTCAATTGTTTCCAGGACAGGACCTACGCTAAAGGATGTGCAGAACTAATCATCAGAGCCCTATTTATCTAAAAAAAAAAATTAAAAAAAAGATAAGGACTCTTATGGACTAAAGTGGTCAAAAACTTTCCGGTAAATAGAGATATACTTTTAGGTAAATAGTGAGATACATTCAGGTTCCTATGAATGAAAAGTTAAAATAATTTGTATTTATTATGCGTATACCACCGTATCTCTGTTTCAAAGAAAATCTATATTGTATTACGTGCATGAAAGCTGTGCAAAGAATTCAGAGGGGATGCTGTCCAAACTTTCTTTTGGATCCCAAAATAAGCAAGACTGGATCTGGCCTGCAGCTGCTCGTGAAACACCCCCGCTGTCTTTATAGGACTTCGGTTGCACAGTTCCTCATTAATATTTCACACTTTCCCATCCCACTCTTAAATATTAATGTGGTATCTGGTAAGGCCTCATTGAGAAAGTCCTGGAGGTCTTCTCTCACACCACAGGGAGAAAACGATGTTCAAGCCTGAAGCAGGCTACTGTTACACACATTGCCTGAAAGGATTCTTCAACTGGCTCTTTGCTTATTAGCAAGCTCAGTAGACCTTTCTGGCTTGAAAGACACAGCACATAATGTTCTGTGGGTAGCTAAAAACGCAGCGTGATATTTACAGAGGAGAACTGTAAACTACATATACACTGTAAACTACAAATAAAAGCCCTGCTCTGCATATGTTAGAGATTTCCGTGCTCCTGATACACCCGATCCATCTAATTAGCAAATTAAAAAGTCCTACCAAGGCTGACAGAGTGTCCAAGATCAGAGAAAATACTACAAAGTGTAGGACAGGGGGGCATCTAGGACAAAAGGCGGGAAACACCATTTTAAACATTCACCACATTCACTTCACATGACTCTCAAACTACTTAAACTACAAACTGAATACCACTTGCTCCCCTCCTATCAGGAGCTTGTCACAATACATTCACGCTGACAACTGCGTAGAGTAAAAACAGATTAAAATGTACAGAAATTGTCTGATCAGTCTGGTTCTTTTCCTCTGGCGACAGCTCACCCACAAACTTGATCATTTTTTAGACCAAAAGGAGACTTTAAAAACTCTGCTCCTCTTCAGACGCTGGGTATTTTCAGTTCAATTTAATTTAAGTCCATTGTCACTTAACTGTCATTAAAAAAAAACACTTTTGAGCAATTCACAGGTGTATGAGACAATAAAAATGTCCCTCTAGCAGAATGCAATGTGCAACAGCAAGCCTTGCAGTATCCTGTAGTAATCTGCAAACTGAACAGCAAAGGCATAACAAAGTTCACAGTATCATGGCACTGCAGTTCTATAGGGGACACCTCATGTGAGCTATCAGGAGCTTTTGTCTTTCTACGGCTGTTCATATTTGCATAAAATGGCATTTCAACACTGACCAAATGGCAGCAATCCAGAGTACGTGGATGGGAGCTGATAAGCCAAATGAATCAACTTGACACAGGTGAACATTGTAGACACTCCCTACAATCAATCAGACAAACACGTTTGCTTGTGTTTGCAGTTTAACGTTCAATTTTGTGAACAGTTGCTTAAGAACGTCGAGTAGTTACCTGTCTTTAACAAAAGATGGAAAGTGCTTGCGTGGAAACCAGAGAGAGTAGCCAATGGCCAACACCCACAAGATGGACAGTTCATCCAGCATCTGCCCCATGAAACTGAGGGTCATGTGGAAGTACATGGAGAACAGACCTGTTGGGATAGAAGTGAACAAAAAAAAAAAGAATATAGATACATAATTAAACTCATAGTAGCACTAGTGCAAGGCGCTTCAAAGTTTGTGAACCTTTCAGAATGTTCTTTATCTCTGCAAAAGTATGACATAAAACATCATCAGATTTTCACACAAGTCCTAAAATGTGGGAATCCAATTAAACAAAAGAGATTATATTTGATTTGGCTATTTATTTCCTGAGGATAATATTCAATATTACAGATGCGTGGGTGGCAAAAATATGCCGACCTTTACCTTCAGTATCTGTTGTGACCCCCTTGTGCAGCAATAAGTGCAACTAAACACTTCTGTTAACTGTTGTTCAGTTCTGCACATTAGTGTAGGAATTTTAGCCCATTTCTCTATACAGAACAGCTTCAACTGAAAATGACTAAGGGTATACTGAGGGTCACTGTCTTGCTGGACCCCGTGACCCACAATCTGAAAGCTGAGGTTCAGTTTATGAACAGATGTCCTGACAGTTTCATGCTATAATTCAGAACGTATTGTCCCATCAAGGATGGCAAGCTGTTTTGGACCAGATGCAGCAAAACAGGTCCCCATCATGGTATTCCCACCATGTTTCGGTTTTTACTATTGTTTTTATATATTTGCTGTCGGAAAAAAAAATCTAATTTCTAAAAGGGTCTAAACACTTTAAAGGAGAAGGAAAAAACATTCATGACTTACAATGGATATTATCACACTTTTCCCACAGTGTAAAGGTCAGCTGTCTTCACATTATGTAAAGAAGTAAAAACGGACATGCAGGGTTTTGTTCCGACAGCAAGTTAAAATGTGTGTGTGGTTACCTGTGTGGGGATTAATACTGAAGGAACAACACACTGATGTATGACAAACAGATTTAAATGCTTTGGCAACAATAACTTATGATGCGATGAATTTATATGAACTTCTGAACAACGTGGACATATGAACTTTGACAAAAAGGTGTCTTTGAGTGGAGTTGAAATAGGAGAAAGGAGATGATGAAAACCAAATGATGACAATTAAAAGCTATAAATAATAGTGTTATGCTTTACAGCTTTATTCATGAAATAGTTTCTCTTCATAAATCTGAGAAGTCAAATGTATACATGTTGCTCTGTATCTCAGTATCTGAAACGCCCTTTTTTCCCCCCATAATCCAGCTCAATCTCCTATTGCTATGCTCTTAGTTTTCTTAAAAACGTGTTTTAAAACGCCAGTCAGCACCTTTCAGAATGAATGAAGCTAAATGATCTTTTCTTTTTCCAACACTTTTCCTGTCCCGTCCAGAACCCCTCAGTGTTTGAGGCTAGGTATCCCTTTAAATATTGTATTCAGGAGGTGTGGCAGTGTGCTGCATCGACACCTTCTGTTTAATAGATGAGACTACAGCCTAAAGACACCACAGGCCACTTATCCAGGCCCGGGCCAGACAGCCGGGCTGTGTAAGAATGGCTGATGAAGGTGACATAAGAGCAGCCGATGGGTAAAACTGCTGCTTTGCATATGAGCGCAGGTGGACACTCACCCACAAAGATCATCATGAGCCAGACCAGGTGGATTGCCAAGTTCCGCTCCTTGGCGTACGGGTGCAGCAGGTACAGCATTATGGGTGCAACCACAAAGAAGACAAAACTGCTCATCTGAAATAAAGCACAAGAAATACACAAATAAAGAAAGCATCAGAAATGTTGGACGGGGAGAGAGTGCAACATCCCAATTTACCATTGCACTAGCATTTCAGGACTCAAAGTGCTAAAAAAAAAAAAATCTAATTTGCATCTCAAATATACATTAGTTGATCATCAGGATTATGTTCAGTGTTTGAAGCATGCCTCTTAAGTTTCGCACCCTTCTTAACAAACTGTGCTACGATATGGGCCCGTAAAAGAACACATACATGCATGTGTGCACACAGACAGTGGCACACGCGCACTCAAAATGGAACCGTGATGCTATAACCAGCTAAGCAAGCAGTACACAGATGCTGCGACTGACACTGAATGGTCATGCTACCCGCAGGGTCTGTTTCCTGACTGGTTCTGTGTGCTCTCGCATGACGTAACAGTGTTCAAACCATCCCACCAGTAAAGGCCCTTCAGTGCTGTCAGTGCTGCTGCATAAAGCTGTGTGTCTTATCATTACCGTGTTGAAGTACTCCACAACATTTTCAGAGTGTTTGTAGTTGTCCTCACACCAGTCCACATCGGAGCTCTCGTAAGAAAACACATCTGCCATTTTCTGAAGTGAGGGGATGCCTTGGAAAGAGAGTGGGTGAGAAAGGGGGAAGCAGCAAAAAGAGGGGAATGAGGAAAGGAAGGGGGGGGGGGAGTTAGAGAAGGAGACAAGGGAGAGGGAGATGAAGAGAGGAGAAAAGAAAAGCAAAAGAAAGAGGGTGGGATGAAGAAAAGGGGGGAGTAAGAATGAGGAAAACGAAAAGATGAGGGGGAGAGAGGTACAGCAACAGAAAGAGATAGAGAAAGACAAAAAGAAGATGATATTACAGCCAAAAGACAAAGAAGGGAAAAGAGGGGTAATAATTAATGTGAAGAAAGATAGGAGAGAGGGAGAGAGACAGAGAGAGTATGAAAGAGAGAGTAAGAGAGAGAGTAAGAGAGAGAGAGAGAGCAACAAAAAGAGATGGAGAAAGGCGAAAAGAAGATATAACAGCAGAACGACAAAGAAGGGAAGAGGGGCAACAATTTGTGTGAAATAAAAGTATAAGAGAGAGAGAGAGAGAGAGACAGAGAACAGATGTTAAAGGTAGAAAATCGTATTATTAAACACAGCAGCAGTTTTGTATCACAGTCTCTCTAGCTAAACAGAGGAGCAGTGTTACAACTTTATATCAAATGTATAGCGAATACTGGGCCCATTTGAAAATGAAAACGAAAAGGAAGTGTTTAATTTTACAGAAAATGACTGGGAGGCTCCACCTGACACCCATCACAACATTGAAATCTGGCAGCTGTTCTAGCCTGCCTGGTCTCTAGTCGACCCTCCAAAGTAATTTTACACACCATAATGATAATCAATGATCTTGAAGTGATTAGAAATGCCTTTTTTAACTGGGCTCAGTCTGAGCCACTCTGTAACGAGTGAGAGTAAACAGCTAAGCTAACAGCACTAATGCAGAGTCCTGAGTTTTCCCACTTACCTCTCAGAAACGAGTCCATGCTGCCCGGGAGCAGAGTGCTGCAGGAGAGAAGCCTAAGCAGTTTAAGTAGATGAAATGTCCCCAAGCCTGTAGCACCAGTCCAGCAGTGACATCAGGACTACCGGTGGGGCAGGTAGGCATTAGAGTCAGAGGTGGGATGGGGTGGAGGTACCCAGCTTGATATCCACAGTTACAGCTTGAATGTCTTTGTACTTTTATTTCCACTTTTTCTTCAGCTCAAGCATTTTTGCCATTCAATTCCTGATTCTCTTTTTTAGTTTTTTTTTTAATCATCTTTCTTCGTTTACCTCCTGGTGCTCACACCTCTCTTTGGAGCCATAGCATTTTATTTTGAACCAAAAGTAAAAGAAGTGAGCCCAACACACTCTTTTTTGAGACATTATTTAATTCAAATTAACATTCACCATAGAAATAGTTCCAAACTCATTTACCCACCTTAGCCACCCATCTATCAGCAAGTCAAGCCTCCACAGCCCGCCTGTCAACTTTCCTGGACCCACCTAAACCCAGTAACCAATCACGTTGCAGTAAAGCAATGATGCGTTTTGTTTCAGCCAATAAGGTTTATCAGATGAACATATTACAATCTATGGTGCTATTTGGGAAAAAACCGTAATTTTATTAAAGATCCTGCTTCACGCTTCTTCATGCTACCTAGCTTTTTAATTTTTTGCCTTTTACATTATTTACATTGTGT
>JBBJLS010071775.1:0-10858 GCA_037577275.1 Bryconaethiops microstoma
TGTGTGTGTGTGTGTGTGTGTGTGTGTGTGTGTGTGTGTGTGCGTGTGCGTGTGTGTGTGTGTGTGTGTGTGTGTGTGCGTATAAAAATAATCATTCATTCTGTCAGATTATTACTTTGTGTCTTATGGAGAGAACTAACATTAGCAGTTAGGCAAATAGCATGAGCATGAGACAAGCTCCCTTTTTTGCACAGGAGCATCCATCTGATTTTCCTAACTGGCCATGGCCCCATCACATGCAAAAGAGAGGCTTGAGGTCTGATAGCACTGGAAAGGTTAAAGCTATGATGAGATTATGCATCTTCTCAGCAGAGATTTCTTAACACTGACATATTTGATCATTATGTTCAGTGTGTGGAAAGAGAAACACTCCACTGCAGTGTCTGCTAGGAATTCTGATACCATGGACAAAAGGATTTAGAGTTTAGAGTTTAGCAAATGTCATCAAACCGGTTGAAATTAAGAACCTCTGCAATAGAAGCACAAAAATATTTGAAACCACAAGCCACTCCTCCTTTATTTGAGCCCTGCATGTGCATTACTGCAGTCTAAAATGACTGGATCAGGTATGTTCGCTTAACCAAAAACAAAAAGTGAGTGTAGAATAGCCCTCAAAGAGCAGAAGTTCTTTATATTATTATCAAGACTGTCAAAGTTAATCTGTTAATAATGCATTAATAATTCATTATTAATACATTAAAGAAATTAATTATTAATGTCACTCAATTTACTAGTTTGACCTTTTGAATCATTTGCAGGCAAGTCCAGCTGCTCACACACTATTTAGACCTGTAACCCTCATATTTAAACACAGCTTTAAATGTCTTTTAAAGGGACATCTTTGTCAGATTATATTGGACAGTCCTGGTTGGAAAACTATGGATAAATCAATAAGCAGCAAGCCAACAAAAGTGACATCAAATTGGAATGTTATGGTTCTCCTCAAGAGCTTCTTCTGCAACAAGAATCTACAAGCTTTGTGAATTACAGTAAGAATAAGAGGGTACATGTGAAGAGGAGCTGACTGTATATATGCCATTATCTATACATTGACTGTATAAAATATGTCTATGATATATACACTCATCATTATATGTGATATGAGTAATTTTGAATTTAGAGTCACATGATGCGTTCACATGATGAAAATAATGTTTTTCAATTATTAAAGGTAGTACTAAAAAAGTTGTACAAAAAGTAAATACATCCTAATGAAGTTTGTTTTGTCCACTCAAATACCCTTGACAAATTCACCACTTTTCAAATGAAAGACTCTTTCTTTAGGGAAAAACATAAACAAGTATAATGAAGTTTGAAAGTCCTAATTTGATCATGTAAATACATCTTAAAACCCATATTAATTAGATCCTCTCACCTTAGAATCTATTTGAATCAGATTTGATGTTTTTCTTTCCTAAGTGTGTATTCCACTGTTTCCCTTGCTGTGGTGGGAAACAAACTCTATAAATATATGACAGAAAAAACATTTCCCAACTGATGTGTTTAGCATATATCAACTGAAAGGTCTAAACCAGTCATTACCAATCCTGTTCCTGAAGAATTCAGCTGAAGGCGAGATCTTACACTAATCTAACTCATTAACCGAACTGATGGTCTGTATAAAAAGTATATAGTCAGGGTTGGAAGAGAATTTACAAAGGGGTGAAGGGCTGGTGATCACTGATCTAAATGGTATACTCAGCTAGGAAATCCACATCTTTAGATTTGGCTCAGTTTGAAGGAGGTTAACTTGGATCACAATTGAATATAAAACTAATCAAACACAATATACCAGTACATCTTTTTATTCCAAACTACATGTGCCTTAATATGTCAAATTTACTCCAGAAAATAACTATTTAATGACAGTAATGCATGCACCGTGCAAATAAAGCACAGGGGATGCAGCATGACCTATTTCATTGTATCAAAAGTGGGGTTTTCCTGTGTATCATGTTTTCTTAAAGTATAACTGAAATTTTTTTTATTGGATGTTATATCTTAAAAAAGACAAATGATCCATAAGTAATGGAAAGTAACCTGATGACATTAAAGTGTAAAGTGTCCATTTGTCAAACACCACAGCACACAGTGTAAACAGTATGAAATTCTTCCTCTGCAATTAATCCATTCACCAAGTGAAGCAGTGGGCAGCCAGGAACACAGCACCCGGGGAGCAATGTGTGGGGACAGTGCCTCCTTGTTCAAGGGTACCTAAGAGGTGCTACTGGCAGTTTTGGGATTTGAACCCATGACGTCCCACCTACCTAACCACTTGCCCACAAGTTGCTCACTACATTGCTGTAATGTTACAATTCTATCTATTACATTATTAGATTTATTAGAGGTAAGCAGTAACATGTACCATACTACACTTTAAAGTAACCTTCCCATCCCTGATCACACATTAACATGCAAACACACACCGAAAGATTGTGTGTGAGGGCGTGGGGGTGCTACCTAACTGATGTTTCCCATCAGTTAGGTACCTCAAAGGGTTTTTTGACTGTGGGGTGCAGTGATAACAGACTGATTCAGTATCTGCAGAAAGAACACAATGGCTCCACTCAGCTCAGAGCATCTAACAGGTCTGCCGTCTGGACTGTTGTCTTTACTGCTATCTCCCATCACTTCCCTGTTCTCACCACAGCATCTGATTGCACTGATGCCCTCTCTCTTAAGTGATAATTTTCTGAGGACAATGCACATTGCATATTCAAATTAAAACATAATGTGCTACAGTATATGGAAATTTTTTGGGGGATTTGTTATAAAGTAATATTGGCATGCTATAATTACAGAGTGCTGCTCATAATTTACACTTTTGTTGGTGTAAAAATGGGTATATACACTGTTATAATACATGACAGCAACAGATAACATCTGTTATCTGGGCAGATAACATCTGTACTGCATTTGTACAATAGGATTATCTGAGATAACCAAAATCTTATGTTTAATATTATTATTGTCAGATAATGTGTAAAGAATGTATGGGAAATTGCTGTTTGTATTAGCAAACATATACAGTGTTAAAGTTGTAAAACCATATAGACACCGTGCAGGCCCTTTTCACTTAGACATATTTTGCTGTAAGCAAATTTTAAATTTGTTGGCATTTGTCTGAATATGTTTCCCATATAATGATAAAGATTCAGTAGTACTCCATCTTGTCCTGATATGCTGCAAATAGAGCCTTCAGGAACAGCTGGAGTGGAAGGTGGTAGAGTGATTTGCAGCAGGCTTGCCAGCATAGCAGAAAAACCTCAGAAGATTCAAGATTCAAGAGAGTTTATTGTCAGCCCAGCCACATACGCAAGTACACAGAGAGTTAAAATAGTGTTCTCTGGAGCAAATAGTGTAAAAAAAAAAGACAGACAAAATGCAGAGTCAAAAAAACTGCTGCAACATTATATTGCAGCATCGAAGTACAAAATTGCAAAGTACAAAAACAGGTAGGTAGTGCAAATAAATGTGTATTCTGAGGTAGAGCAGTTTTACAAATTTTTAGCAGCAAGTTTTAATGCAGTTTTTTGGAAAGTGTCGGTGCAGTGAGTTTAGGATAGTTAAAAGTGTCATGTGAATTTCTTATAGCAGTCTCTGTATAAAGTCAGACCCTGTACAGACCCCTGAGGTTACGTGCAGGCTCTGAGTTCAGGAATCTAATGGCTTGTGGGAAGAATCTGTTGTGATGTCTCGTAGCGGTGGTATCGATACTTCTAAACCTTTTTCCTGACATCAGGGGAGAAACAGTCCATGTGAGGGGTGGGTGGGATCTGTGATGATGCCGGTTGAACGGTGGATACAGCGTTTCTTGTACAGTTCAGTGAGTAGTGGTAAGGGGAAAACCAATGATCTTCTCAGCTCCTCACTAGCCGCTGAAGGGACATTCTGTCGGCGCTGTTGCAGTTTCTGAACCAGGAAGTGATGCAGCTGCAGAGCAGGCTCTCAGTGGTCCCCTGGTAGAAGGTGGTGAGAATGGGAGGGGGGAGGCGGGCCTTATTTTTGTTTAGTTTTGTTCAAGATTTTGAAGTTCCCTGATATTTTCTAAGTATTGCTTAGATTGGTACGATACTTTGCTCTTTACTTTGCTCTGTCTACTTACCATAAGGCACGAGCCCACATAACATTTTAGAAGATAACGATGCTCGAGTTTACTTCCATGTACTCATCTTATGAAGAGTGAGTACTATTAATGACTAAAATGTGAGTTAACACCAACTTGTGTTTACCAAATTCTATTTATTGGACCACTTCAGATGATTCAGATGATTTTTAAATTACTTTGCAATACATAGGAGATCTAAAAAGAACATGCTAGCTATCTGTCATCTTAGGCTGTCGTTTGAAATTGCTAATTTACCTCAGGAGGCTGGATCGATACTTTGGAGTAATGTTTGACGTAGTAGGTGGGGAAGTAGGAAGATGTTTTAAGTTGAGGGTCCTTAAATCTTAAGCAACACACATGACACAGAAATAGAGAACATGTGAAATACTTTGCCATTTATTTTCATTTGAGTCTTTTACTTGACTGGACAAACATTGTGCAAATGAGCTGAGCAGCAACTAGTCAGATTGATGATAAGTTTCATGGCCACAACCTCACACTGAGATTTAACACTCAAACATTCCCCAAGCAGGAGACATAATGGATAAAAAGGGTTTTAAAATGAGGGAGATTACAGTGGATTGTTTAAAAGAAAATATTAGGCCTCTAATAGGCACAGAATTGGTCTGCAACTTTGCATGCACTTTTCTGCTGGGCATCTAAATCTGTGACTGTTTTAGGGCCATATGGTGAGGGAACTGATTTAGCTATAATGAAAATGCAGCATCATCTTAAATAGTACTTTATATAAATAAACAAATATAATTTTAAAAAGGTTGAAGATTGTCTGCCACATGTTTTCTGTAGATGTCACAGCATCTTTCATCGTCTCATGTAAAAGTCTCATTGATAACATTTAATTGAAGGGCAATATTTGCTTCATGACACCATGTGAACTGTTCATGACAGAATCACAATCACAATCACAATCAACAAACTATCTTGATCCCAGAGGAAGTTGAATATGCTACAGCTGAACAAACACACAGAGACACAAAGACAAGAACAATATAAAATGTAATATAAAGTCAAAATTAAACCACCAAGAAAATACCCTGAAAATACTCTGTACCATATGCACGATGCTGTATAAAACTCTGTGTTCAGTAAGAGTATATAATTGCTACAGATAAATAAATAAACTTACTGCTGAAGTAGTTTATTGGATAACACAAATACAACTGACATTAACATACATAGATATTTATAAGGCTTATTCCAAGATGCATCAGGTGTCATCAAGGTTGCCATTTCTGCCGTGTCATGTAGATTTAAGAATACTAGGCTTCGGTGAAGTGTTATCAGCTTGTCTAAAAAAAAGTAGCCGGATTTTTTAACTGAAGTGAATCACTGACTCTATCAACAGAACATATGAGGAACTTAAATTGTAAGCTGGAAGGTGTAATTCCCTACATTCTCTGCTCCAAGCCACCCTGTAATTTCCTGTTACAAATGTATGCCTTTGAGAGGGGTTTCCCCCTGTGGTCTAAGCTCCCCCATGCAAATGACAACAAACTTGCTTATTTCCTGGTACAAAACTTGTTGCTTGGTCAAATGGATATATTTTAGGTGTAGAATTGATCAAAGGTAACTTTTTTGGTAACGTTGTTTGTGGACATATTTTTCTCTTTTTGTGTGTTACAGTGTGAGACAGAGTGACCTCTTAAAGGAGAGTAAATTCAGTTTTTCTTCTATGAAATTGCAGGTTAAAAAACTAGAATTTTTTTAAAAGCACAAGTACACTGGTGTTCCAATTTATAAAATGGTAAATTTGAAAATCTCAGTCTAAACTTCACTCATTCCTGGGCTTGTAACTCTAAAATTAATTAAGAGTAATTAAAGAAGAAGTCATTCGCTTTTCAGGGGCAGGCCCATGCAAGAAAGAAAAAAAGTAAAAAAGTGAAAGTAAACCATGTGTTTTCTGAAAAGTGCACCTTGAACCAAATTATTTAATTCAATTTAAAATTTAAATAATTATAAGAAATATTACAATAAATATCTTTGTTGGGCAATAGATTAAAGTATCCAGACTACTGTAAGAGGCACTCATTGCTGATTCAACTGCATGTGTACACTATATGGACAAAAGTATTGGAACACACCTGTTTTACAGGGTTTGGGCTAGGCCCCTTACTTCTAGTGAAGGACAATCTTTTGTACAATGCCATGATTCCAATTTTGTAGACACAGTTTGGGGAAGAACCTTTACTATTCCAGCGTGGCTGTGTCCCAGTGCACAAAGCAAGCTCCATAAAATCATGGTTGTATGAGGCTGATTTGGAAGAACTTGACTGGCCCACACAGAGCCCTGACCTCAACCCCATCCAACACCTTTGGGCTGAACTGGATCAGAGATTGTGAGCCATGCCTTCTCATCAAAAACAGTGCCTGATATCATAAATTCTCCACAGAATAAATGGGCACAAATTCCCACAGGAACTCTTGTGGAAAGCCTTCCAAGAAGAGTGGAAGCTGTTGTACCTGCAAAGAGGGAACCAACTCCATATTAAAGTCTATTTATTTGCATGCAATGTCATAAAAGTCCCTGTTGGTGTTATGGTAAGGCATCTCAATATGTTTGTCCATAATGTACTGGGCTGTGATGCAGTGAAATTTTGTTCTCTGGAGTGATGGAGCTCCTTTGGGATGAGTTGGAGTGGGGTCTGCGCTCCAGATCTAATCATTCAACATCAGTTACTAACTTCACTAATGCTCCTGTGGCTGAATGCAATCAAATCCTCATAGAAATGTTCCAGCATCTGTAAAGTATTACCAGAGGGCTGATTGTGTAGACGAGAGCCTGGAATGTTTAAATTCAACAGGAAACATGCCTTGTACAGACAGCTGGGGAGGTCTGACTTTCTAGGCACGTGAGTTGATCATGCTCTGTGCTGAATGCTGACATGTCTTTCCTTGTGGCCTCACAGGGTGTACTGGATTGCACCGCATCACTGAAGTATTGGCAACTTTATTTCTTATATTTTTTCCAACCTCAAAAAACATTTTGAATCAACTTCTGCCTTTTTCCACTATTTTAGAGTGTACTCAGAGGTTCAGTTTCAACAAAGCCATCTTTGAATTTCAGTTAAGATTCAGCACAAAGCCAGTGTTGGCACTGCCACAAGAACAACTGCGATTTTACATTTACAGCATTTAGCAGACGCTTTCATCCATCACGACTTCCATTTCCTAACTACAGGTGGAAGTCTCCCTGGAGCAACGTGGGGTTAAGGGTCTTGCTCAGGAACCCAGTGGTGGTCTGCTGAAGGTAGGATTTTGTCCAGAGGGAAGTATCCTACCCACTAGACTGCCACCATCCAATAAAAGTGACCATTTTTGTCATACATGAACACACCAGAGCACACAGTGTGAACAGCACGAAATTCTTTCTCTGCATTTAACCCATTCACCAAGTGAAGCAGCAGGAACACAGCATCTGGGGAGCAGTTAGTGGGGACGGTACCTTGCTCAAGTGTACCTCAGTGGTGCCACTCTGATATGAATAACTGAGAAACGCTGCTTTGTGAAATAACCTCAGGTTTGTCCATGTCTCTTATTTCTGATGCCTTTGAGTCAGTGAGACAGTTTTGAGGAATAATATCCATCAGCGAGGAAAAACGTCAGTTGCAGACAGAAATGCTAATGATGATGAAGATGTAGGCTCATGCATTCCTAGACCTCTAGGACTAATCCAGATAAGGAACTCCGGATGCAAGTCAGTTTTGCCTGTGGGAGAGAGGTGTGGGCCCATGCGTGGTAGTTAAATACCTCTGATAGTTGTAAGCCAGAGTTTGAGTAGCTATCCTATTTTTTTATTGTTATAAAAATAGGATAATAGAATTTATTGCAGCATGTATGCATTTTCACTAATTAACATTCTTATTAAACAGACCACTCAGACCCAACCACACACACACACACACACACACACACACACACAAACACATACAAACACACACACACACACACACACACACACACACACACACACAATCTACTTTATACATGTATGGTATGAAACATTTTTGTTGTCTCTGTATGCTCATGTTACAGATATAAATGATAACATATAAATGACAAAATATATACATATTATATAAATGATAATGTTCAATAGTTTTTGAGGAGAATTGTTTGCATCCTTGCTAGTAGTGGTAGGTGACATTTTAATAAACTAATGAAATATTATTTCTGAATTTGAAATTAAAGTAATTATAAAAATTGACAATGTTTTATTTTTTAGTTGTAGTAAAGTTGTTTACAGTGTTTTATCAATAAAAGTAGCTAACGTTTTGTTTATATTAAAGAGTTCACATTGTGCTTATTTTTGTTTGCTTGTTTTTATAAGCAGTTAACATATTGTTTATTTGTAATAAAAAGCTAAAATTTTGTTTATTTTTATTAAAAGTACATATTTGTGTGTGTTTGTGTGTGTGTGTAAAAGAGAGAGACAGAGAAAGACAGAACATACTCCTACATGCAGAATTGTAAAATATAAGGGAAATATACAACATGCAAATATCGTGTTTTGTTGATATTCTAAGCGAGCATAAACTTTAAACTGTCACTGTTTAGCCACTTCACTATGCAGTTAAGCACTATAGACACTGAATGAGTTAACAAGTGACCCATTCAGATCGCAGCTCTGATATTATTTGAGTGGTAGGCATCGTGATGGCATGGTTGTTACACTTGTATGGTGAGTTATGCTGGTATGAGCACATAAGGCACAGCAGCATTGCTGGGGTTGTCCTACAGTAGACATGTCTCAAGGTGAAGGCAGTGCTAGCACTGGTATCTGAAGATTCATCTTCAGGGCTCATTCACACATATTCCAGATCGGACAGCACCGACATGTCAAGGTTTGCTTGGGACGAAGCTTAAGGACGTTAGGCAGCTGGTGGCCTGGTGAATAGGGAGTTGCCCATGTGGTCATAGGCTTGAATCCCAGGACTGCCAGTGGCATCACTGTGGTACCTTTGACCAAGATACCATCCACACACACTGCTCCGCAGGTGCTGCGTCACTGGCTGTCCACTTTGAATGGTTTAAATGCAGAAAAATAATTTCACATTGTTTACGCTGTGCTGTGTTTACGCTGTGCTGTGTTCACACGTGACTATAAGGGCCACATTAATAAATGTATTAAATTTCATTGCAATCTCATGCCGCAGAATTGTGCCACTCACAGCTGTTTCCATTGTTGTTTGAGCCGCACATGAAGGATTGTGAGTGACTGAAGGTCTCGAAGGATACACAAGTGAGGGATGTGTTTCTCTGCGGCATTCTCAAGGTCCAACAAAATGGGAAAGTCTTCAGTGATGTAACAGTCAAGAACTGCAGTTTCTCGGCAGCATGATTAACTCTGAGACAAAGCTACTGTGTAATCCTACTGTCGGCTTTTTTAGTGGCACAGTGTGCACGTAATGGATGTGCAGTTAGAGCCTGACGCTCATCCTTTTCCATGTACAACATGTATCAGACATTCTATAGCCTTTCATCTGTGGTCAGTTTCTGTACAAAGGTCCGCTGTAGAATGTTATCTTTTTTAATTGGAGAATTATTGTCAATCTAGCTGTGATACTGATGTGTGTAAAAACCCCAGCAACATTGCTGTTCCTGAATTGCACATTACAGCACAAGACTACTCTGCCAGTGTCACTGTTGTGCGAAGGTTTAACACATATATAATCTCTGTTCAGCAATGAGACAATGCAAGCACTTTTCTTGTAGTGAAGGGGGTAAATGGGGGACTGAGAAATTGTGCAGATGGGCTATAGACAATAACCTGCACCTGTTTAGTAACCAATAAGTATGAGTATTTCGCTGGGTGTTTGTGTTAGGTATTTTGTCTGTGAGGGCCTTCTAATAATCTCTTTGTGGGATGTCCCTAAATTGATAGAGGAAAATCTGTAGAAGTGGACACATTTTGCTGGGGGGACGGGGGACGGGGGACTAAAAGCCTTTTGCCTTTTGGTTAGGGTTAATGTTAGGGTTAGATTTAAGTGTAGGTGTAGTGTTACTCAAATGCAGTAACACACTGTCAACAGAATTTCATGACAAATATACTAATACTGAAATGTGTGTGTGTGTGTGTGTGTGTGTGTGTGTGTGGTTTTGGTTTTACCTATTGTATGCCTGTGTGTTACCCATGGTGTCCTTGCTCCCAAATACTTTTCAACACAAGTGACAACCATGTCTGCAAGAAATTCTATGTGGTACATTCTACATGTTACAAAATAGAAATCGTAGTGTGGAACATGATGGATTATGTTTATTTTTTAGATTTGTTCTAATCCTTTCTTGCACCCCAGAGCATGTTTCCACTAGCCTGTCAGCTTCATTTAGTGAATTAAATAACCACACAGGTTTCACCGGAGCCAGGGGCTGGTGAGGAAAATCAACAAAACTAGTGTGTTTTCATGAGCCTTTCCTCTAATGTTGTTAGGAATTAACCTCAGGAAGTTTTCCGATATTGGAGGTGTTTATTTATGTATCTATTTGTCTGTCTATGTGTCTGTCTGTCTGTCTTTCTCTCTGTCTGTTTGTCTATTTGTACATTTATTTGTTAATGTAGTTATTTTGTGAAAAACAATGAATACACTGCAAACATGAACACATACAACAACAAAACAAAGGTGTTTTCACAAGCCTTTCCTCTAATGAACCTTAGGAACCTCTCTCTCTCTCTCTCTCTCTCTCTCTCTCTCTCTCTCTCTCTCTCTCTCTCTCTCTCTCTCTCTCTCTCTC
>JBBJLS010071776.1:0-10854 GCA_037577275.1 Bryconaethiops microstoma
ATATGTGTGTGTGTGTGTGTGTGTGTGTGTGTGTGTGTGTGTTCGTGTGCGTGTGCGTGCGTGCGCGTGCGTGCGTGCGTGCGCGTGCGTGTGGTCGGTTACACTCCACTATATTTAATCAAACAGAATGACAGTGGTCAGATCTCAGGCTGGGTTTAAATGAAATGGGGTCTAAACAAAGTTTTAGTTTTTGTTGTATTTCCTGGAGAGAAAGGCTGATAGCTGCTGATGTAATGCGGAATGTCTGCGACATAGCAAGGTGTCTCAGTAATGTCCTTATGACTTTTCCTCTAAGAAAGGAATTATCTAGTCTAAATATTACTCCACAAAGCTGGAATGTGTTTGGAGTCACTGTGCTGGCAGTGAAAGTGCAGAGGGAGTCGTGTTATATTTGGCTGGACAGTCAAACTGGGCCCTGTAACCAGTCTGACCAGCAGCGCTGCACACAAGGTCAAAATAAGCAGCAGGACCTGACAAACGCGCCCTGTAAAATATGGAAGTGGACGGGAGTGTTTTCAGAGATTTGAGATCAGTTGTTGTTCACATTGTTATTCCTGATTCCACTTTATTTGCTTGGCTCCCTGTAGACTCAAAGCTCTGACCTCTGGCCAAATGGCATGGGGTGAAAATGTTCTGAGCGAAAATGAGCACCCATCCTGGACAAGGAACAAACTTAAACATGGGAAATTATGGGACGTAATTCATTTTTATTAGCTTAATTTAACATATTGGGAAAATAAAAGCAAAAATTATAACAATAACAATATAATAATATAATATAATATAATAATATAATATAATTTAATATAATATAATATAATACATAATATAATATAGTATAATATAATGCCACTATAAAACTATATTTTTAAATATAACTATATATAAATATAACTATTTATATATAGTTATATAGTTATCTAAATATATTTAGTATATTTATATAACAATATATTTAAGTATAAATGATATAAGATAATACAACTATAATGTAATATAGCTATAAAATCTGTAACAATATATTTATATAATAACAGCAATGTAACATATTGAAAAGATAAAAATAAATTATGTGCAAACTATAATAACATGACAACAATAGTATAGAACTACATTAATATAACGTAACTATAAAAGCTATAAAATAGTAGCTGTTTTAGCTTAGCTGTTTTATTTTAGGCTTGCTGTTTTATTTTTTTATGGGAATAAAGGCAATAGTTCTGCAACGGATCGAATGCTTAACCCAATTATAGCTTGCCGAGAGATCGGTGAGGTCGTCCAGAACGGTGCAAAATGAAAAAGTACCACATTGTTTTCCACAGTCGGAGCAACTGAGGCTGATTAACTGGTTAATCCAGGTGTTATTTGGGTCAGAGCTGAGGTCACTAAGGTCAAGTTCTGCGTAGGAAACATGAACTGAGCAGCAGAGCAGGAGAAGTTTCACACATCAGAAAACAAGCTAAGCTAAGCTAATTAGCCCTAGATGTTATTTAACCAGAGGTAAATAAATCTGCTGTGAATTTATGTAAATTATTTCTCCCTTATATTTTTTTTTTTTGTAAAGTGCTGATTTTGATCTTTCAATCTGTACCACAAGAGTATTAGTGAGCAGAACTATATATATGTAATAATTATTCTATTATTATTATAGGCATCTTTATTATGATGATGCGAATTAAAGAAAACTTCATGCATTTCCACCATCGTGTATAAAACCATTTTAACCATGATTCAACATCGAAACAAACAGAAAAATGTTGGACATTCAAACTCTTGGTTGATACAGAATGTAAGTACTATTCTTTACGTATCTACACAACTAATCACGCAATTATATTTACATGTATAACTAAATGTCCCTACATGCCTAAGAGCTCATGAAAAGTCCACAAAGCTCTCATAAAAGTCCGTTAACAGGGGAATGGGGCTGTATTTACGTCTCTGACTCTCTCCAAGACCGCTGCGCGTCCCCCGATGAGACGGCAAGGAGAGGTCGGCCCGCTGTTTGCTCAGACATGTCTCGCTCAGGCCCTGCAGTGCCCCGCCAGGAAGACGGGCAGACAATGTTTGGCGACCGTCTGGGTGGAGGCTGCCTTAAAGGTCCCTGCTTGCACAAAGCTGCATTACTGAGTCAATGTTTTCAGTCAGTGTATTTAATGGTCAACAGTAGAGCGCAGACCACAATGTGACCCGAGAGAGGAGGAATATGAAAGCCAGCATACTTGACCTTCACACACCACATTACGTGAGAATGTAAGGGGTGAATGTTTGAGTAGGTTGATTAAAAAGGTTGGAAAGTGCAACTTGCTCGGCTGTTTTGGAAGCGAAAGCACATTTTATCACATTTACACCCAACAGAGAGGCAGGGAACAAGGCTAACACGAAATCTGATTGTTTAGGTAGGTAGCTTGTGACTGGACTTGTACTGGACGCCTGGGAGTTGGTGGATGACTGCTATCTGTTTTAGCGGTTTGGTCCCTCAAAAGTCCATGTCTCATGGCAGTCTATGCTGAACAAATGCTCGTTGGAGATTTAACACCCTCAGCCAATAGCTTATGTCAACTCTCATGACTTAACATAAGCTCAAGAATGGACTGTCCAACAGGATTAGCAGAAGTTCACTAGCTAGGAGCCTCATGAAGAATATGGAAGTCATCTGTACATTACTGCTCATTAAAAGGTTAAGCTACCTTATCAGGAAACTACCTATTGAGAGAGTGAACTAAATAAAGTAACCACTGAGTGTCTATTCACTTAACAATTTTTAATCCCAAATGCTGTGTAATCTTACCTGTCTTTCAGTTGTAGTCCATCTTTGGTCCAGGAAACAACTGGCAGAGGGAAGCCCTGCACTGGACACTGAAGTACCAGGCTGTGTGTGGCATTGGTCATGTAGGCTGTCCTGCCTATATTGATCCTGAGGTCCCTCTGGAAGCTCATAGTGGACCCATGTTGTTTATGACGAATGATGACAGCTTTGCTTTTCACTCCAGACCGTTCTGAGGAGTTTGGGGTCCTGTCTAGATGTTTACCCATTGACATTGACATGCTTGCTTGAGTTGTTGACCCCTTGTCTGAGGTGGCCTGAGCTGCTGACATCTCCTCCAAGAACTTGCCAATAAGGTGAGAAGCAAGATCATCTGTTACATCCCCACTTTCTGAAAGCTGGCTGATATTCTTCACTAGTTCCTCTAGCTGAGATGGTTCCAGGGTGAAAGCACCTGAAGCTGGTGAAAGTAATGAGTCACTGGCTGAACCTGAAGCCAGAAGGTAGTTCCCCAAGGTCACTGGGTCCTCCCTAGGTTGGCCTTCATCTAGATAAAATTCATTCTTTCGCACCCAGCTTCGGCCTGTTTTTTGGATCGTCCTAACATGTGGCGATTCCTGCTGGTCCTGACACTTGGCACTAGCATAACCTCCTTCCTTGTTGAGGACTGTCCTGGATCCACTGTGACTTTTCTCCTTTCCCAAGCTCTTTCCATCAGGATGTTCCAGAAGCCTGTTATCATGGCCTATCAGTTTCAGGATGAAGATGTCTGAGGCCTGGTTGGCCCAACAGCGATACTGCCCGATGTCTCCTGCTTCTAGGCCATATATCCTCAAAGATCCAGATTTTGTGATGCTAAGATGTTTGGAGCTCTGAAGGTCCTGGCCATCTTTCTCCCAGCGGATTTGGGCTTTGGGGAAGTGGCGGACTGGACACTTGATGACTATGGATGTCTTCGGAAGTAGATAAGCTCTTCCACCAATGGTGAAATTCAGCCTTTTCTCCTGCCTCGTCTGGATGTAGATGCGTTTCAGACCCAGAACTTGAGGGCAACGTTTCTTGGAGAACTTGTGCTCTACAAAACCCACAAGAAATTAAATGTAACAGTCTGTATGCTTGAAGACTGATCATTCAAACACTGGCCTACACCATTCTCAAGACAACTAAACTAATCTTGAAGAGATGCTGTCAAGATCCATATAATGTTACCTGGTGGTTGAACAGATGTCTCACTTCTAGAAAATCCTTTATGTGTTCATTGCCTGCCTCATTTCAAGATTTTATTGCGCTTAACAAAAGATTAATGCAGCCAATCTGTTGCTTTTTTTGTAAGATACCCCAGTGTATATCGGATCAGAATACATGCCTAATCATCAAACACTTTTTAAATGGATCGCTTCTTATTTTAAAGAATGGGAACTTGCATTGGGCAATGAGCGAGACCAAATTAATCACAGATGATAGAGGGTTAAGTTACCCCTGTCCTCCACTTATTTCAGGTAGGTCTTATTAATGAGGTAGGACTTGTTGGTCTGATTACATTGTACTCACTTTTTGAGAAATGTGTTGACTTTTTCCAATTATTTTCAACTGGATTTTTGTGCACTGCTTACAGCACTGTACTGTTTACAGCACATGGTCTTATGATCTTTTTCATAAGCATTATGGACATCCCAAATTGAAGAAGGTTCACTTCAAAGTAGCCAGCAAGCAGCTTGCACCATGAATGCTTATCTTTTTTCAGGAATATGCAAGACAAAGGCAAGTCTTCAGTTACAGATGCATAGTTGCATTACATTGTTTTTAGTAAAAGCATCACACTTTGTTGTCAAAGGTAGATTGTTATCCAAAAAGGGTTTTAAAGGGAGTGCCTGAGCGTTCTGCTTGCGACGGATAGCTGTCTGACAGATACAGCACTGTCGCTGCTTAGCAACAGTGAGACATGCAGCCAGAAGCAGCATTCCAAAAACGCAGTGTGAGCTCCCACCCCTGTGGATGAGCAGGAAAACCCTGAAGTAGTCAGGATCAGGACTGATCTAAGAGAGGGAGAAAGAGAGAGAGAGAGGCTCACTGTTGCAGGGGCTCATGCGGCAGGTCCTGATCAGTGGTGGGGGTTGAAGGCCACTGCAGGCAGATCTATCGAGAGTGGCCAGCTGCCCAGATGCTGTCAGCCTCCTGCAAACAGGCTCCCTGCGCTGGAACCCCTTTCCACAGGTCACAGAGCACTGAACACACAGACACACACACACAAAAAGAAGCAAAGAGCAACAGTAGGCTGGCTTTTAATTGCTTTCGTGCAGATTGTAAATAGAGCAAAACATCATTTTAATGCCTGTTATGCTTTTGTTCTCAATTAAATTTGAATTCCTACAAATACTGCAATCAGCAGCTGTGAACACATACATAGTGTGATACAGCAACATTTAACAAAGAGCAAAATGACCGGAACAATACAATAAACAGACAGTACTGCAATGTAATAGTAGTGTGTATCTAATGTGTATAAAATGTGGTATAGAAACAAGCCCGCGTTGTGTTGCCTGAGAGTTTCACCACTTATAATTTCACACTAGAAATTTACCCTACGCATACACACACACACACACACCTTGGACCACTCTCCTCCATCTAGGTGTGGCTGGAGACAGTGGATGTCTGTGCATGGTCGGTGTGTAGCAGGTTTCAGTCCATCACACTCCTCATCTGGAAGCTTCCGGAAGCTCCCCCCGGCCAGACGCTGCCTGCAATAAACTTTCCGCCACTGCGTTCCCCTCAAACATGCTTGGGAGCACTGCAGGACACACACACACATACAGACACACACACACACACACACACACACACATACAGCGCAGTCAAACCAAATATACTTAGACAGCCCAGGGAATGCACTACAGCTTTTCACTAGGTGTTAGAGCTGTGAGCTGCTGCCTGCTTCTCTTTAGGCTCCCTGTTATGAGAGGCTATTTTTAAATATTTTTTGGTGTTTTAAATCATCTAGATTCCATTATATGTGATATATCATCACCCCATATGTTACATATTAAAGACATCACAGTCAAGTGGCCTGGCAACTCCAATTAAGGTTTAGGGCAGGATAATTTGTTTTTTATTTATATTAGTATTATATTAATATATTAAGGCACATTTGTAAACATGGGCACTGAATTGTGTGTGTGCACATACTCATAGACCACTGTATAATATATGTACAGTACGTATATCATATTTTAACATACTGTATCATTATACTGTATTTTATAGAATATCTGCCTAAATCACAGTTGCTGCATTTAAAAAGGGAGCTTTAATTTAATTGATGTTATACAGTCCTGTGCAAAAGTCCTGAGCCACCCCTTGTTTCCTAATATTTAGCTCTGAAGCACCTTTTTGGTACAAAAATACTATTTTCTGTCTGTCAAAATGTCTTATGTTTGGTACATTGAGTTGATAAAATAAAAGAAATGGGAACAAATGTTTCACTGTGACAGGCTGCAAAGTGCCTAAAGGTGCCTAGATACAGGAGTTCCAACCACTCAGCATTCAGCACCACCAGTATACTGATCAAATCCTGATCATCTGGAATCATCTGCACCTGTTTCTTCACTGGTTCATGTCTTAAGATAGATTAGCTTTGTTCTGCTTGGATGATCCATATGTAGGTCACTGTGTGTCTTAACATACAAAAACATTCCTCTGAAACTGGTCAGGATCGGGGACTGGACTGAAAATGAGAGTTTGAAAGACCTTCAGGAAGCTTGGAGAACTGTTCCTTACAACTACATTAAAAATACAAGAAAGTCTGGATCTTTGGAAGCAAAATATAAAGAAATGAGGGGTGGATTTTGTGCTGTCTTGTATGTTTCTTACTATAGTGGGGCAATAAATCAATATAATGGACCCTATCAGTGTATGACCTCCATGGTTATGTAAGGTTACCTGCTGCCACTCCTCAGTCTCCCAGGTTGGTGGGCAGTGGTGCTGGTTGCAGGCCTGCAGCTCCGGGGGTCTGATCTCTCTGCACTCGGACCACTCCACCGGCTCAGTGACATTCCCTCCAACTGACCTTTCACACCATACACTGCGTGTCTGCAGTCCCACACCGCACGGCTCAGAACACTGGGACCACTCGCTTACCTCCCATCTGATGTGCACACAAACACACACACACACACGTACACACAGTATCATACTGTATCACTGTTAAAGTCTGTAGGTTCTGCGTGTATTGTGCGTTAGGTACTATATAGTTGTCATGATGGGTAATGGAGGACTAAGAGGGGATGCACTTTTATTAACATTGAATCAAACAAGAAAACATAAAAGAATTTAGGGTTTGTCTGACAAACACTGACTAAAGCAGAGGGGTATATATACACACATTACATAAAACAGAGGACAGCTGAAACAGACTGGAAATAGCGGGCACTGAGCAGTAGGGCAGGAAAAGATTGAAGCTTAAGAATAAAACAGCTGAAAACATGCATGAATCAGGATCAAAATATAAACAGAAAGCACAGACAGAAGACAAGAACTGACTGGGGCAGACATAAGACAGCATGTGACAAAAGTAAAGTTATTATAATAATATTTAATAAAGTATGTTATATGAGTTTTTATCCAGTTTTCTCCTTAAGATAGTCTTCACCAATTCCATTAGGACTCATCCTATCACACAATGCCTCTGGACAGCTCAACATGCTTGCAGAACACTAACTGCTAATTCTGCTATGTCAGCTGAAGGGGGGCATCCTATTCACTCTTGGACTCCCAGCCACGCATGGCTGAGGCATCTAGGACTAAATACACAATCTCCACACAACAGTGCAAACAATTAGACCACTAGGAACTCTAATGGTCTAAAAATAAGCTGTGCAATTTGCTTCATCCTGAAGTAACTTCATAGTGCCAAAGGCATTATGGTATGAGTAGTATTTCGGTATGGGGGAGAGCTGTTGAGTAAATTGAGTGATTCATGTTGTGGTTGAGGAGTCTTATGACCTGAGGATAAAATGTCCTTTTGAGTCGCTCAATCCTGCCACAAAGCTGTGAAACTGTATAGCCAAGATCAGACAGAAGCAGGGGTGAAAAAAGTTTATAATAATATAGATTACTCTGGTTTTACAGTGTCTGATGTAGATGTTCTGCAGGGCAGAGCAGATCTGGTGCAGCATTCTGCTGCTCTGATCACCCTCTGCAGGGCTTTGCGGTCTTGGACAGAGCACCTTCCAAACCAGGAAGTGATGCTCATGCTCAGGATGCTCTCGACAGCAGCTGTATAAAAGGTTTCTAGGATCATAGGAGAGACCCAGAACTCCCTAAACATCCTATTTGTGGTGTCTTGCCCACCCAAGTCATACTATTATTGAATTATATATGCTGTATAAATAAATGAAACAAGAATAGCAAGAAACATTGCAGATACTGAATCATATGAAAGTAATCAATTGACAGTGGTATTAGTTGATCCTTATGGAATAAGAGATTTACACCCCTGGCTGGTTCATAACCCATGGTATACATTTCCAAGCAAACACACACATACACACATACAGAAACACACACACAGATCTGGTGCAGCATTCAGCCGCTCTGATCTGCAGGGCTTTGCGGACATACACACCCACACCCACAGCTGAGGAGAGAAAACAGTTCGGTGACCCTTCCACCACTGCGCTGTTTACAAAGCAGAGCTGCACTGCAGATGGTACAAGCTGTTTATTAGCCCACAGACATAATCACACACATACACACACACATACACACTCACACACATCACTCCCACCACAAACTACACACCACTTAAGCTTCTCCCTGCACAAATAAACAAGAAGCTTCATGAAAACAAATACAGAAGCATATACACATACTGTCATGGACAAACACACACACACACACAAACACACACAAACACACTGAGCAAAAGTGCCTCACCAAATGGACTTGACATATAATTTCCGCACAAATTAAAAACAGATACAGCCAAAACCAAAAGACACCACACACCAATTGTGGGACACCAAGTCAGTTAGTCAGTTCAGCACCTTTTTTGCACGCACACACACAAACCCCTCCCCCCCCACACACACACACACACAAACACAAACACACACATCTACACTTATGCAGCATGCTTCAGCCTATTTGTAAGCAAATTAAAAAAACAAAATAAACTAGAGCCACATCCACTATTACCTTAGAACATACTGGTCATTAAACAGGATGGGGTAAAATGTGACTTCAAGCTACTATTTACCCTCACCACACTGGGTGATACTGTCATACAGTACTGTGCAAAAGTCTTGAACTACTCCTCAGTTAATAAGAATAAATTTTATTTCTAATGCACTTTCCATTAAAACAATCTCAAAGTGCTACAGAATAAAATAAACAAATACAATCAACAAGAGTAGGCCTTTTTAAAAAGGTTGGTTTTCAGGCCACATTTAAAAGTGTCCTTTGTAGTTCTTTGTATTTTGCTTTGAATCACCTCCTTGGTGCAAAAATACTACTTCTGCCTGTCAAACTGTCTTATCTTTGGCATACTGAGTAGATTAAATGAAAGAAATGGAAACAAATGTTTTACTGTGACAGGCTGCGAAGTGCCTAAAGATACAAGGAGCCTAGATAAAGATGTTCCAACCACTCAGCATTCAGCACCACCAGTATACTGATCACCGGCTGATCATCTGGAATCATCTGCACCTGTTTCTTCACTGGTTTTGGCCTTAAGTTAGATGTGCTTTGTTGTGCTAGAATGGTTCATACATAGGTCACTGTGTGACTTAACAAAAAAAAAAAAAACAACAACAAAAACCGGTCAGGTTCAGGGACTGGAATGAAAATGAGAGTCTTTGAAAGTTCCCGCACTGTATATTATTTGTGCCTTGTTTGGACATAAATTTCAGCACCACAAAATTTCAAGACTACACCTATACATTTCTTTAATTATCAATTAGTTAACAAATTAATCAAACATTAATAAGGAGTTATAACACAATTAATAAGGGCAGCATCACATGAATATGAATATAAAATAACCACCAAGATCTGAGCTTAAACAGTGCAGATGAATATTTGCTCATTTTTTGGCAAACCTAAGGTCACTGTTGCCCTTTTGATTTGTTTTATAACTTCTTAAATGCCTTTTTGTGTCACGCTGAGGCTTGGATCGCCCAGGCAGAAGGCACAAACGCAGACTTGCATTTCTCTTTCTTTATTTCAAAAAGCAGCGAAAACAAAGGGCGTGATGGCCAAAAACATGAACACAAGAAGCCTGAACGAAAACCAAACCTTAAAAGTGGTGTGAGGGTGAACGGACAAAGAACTAATACAAAAAAGATTCAGTCTAATACCTGGCAGCTGAGTAGCCTCACTGCCAGAAATGAGACCACACCCCCAGTCAACATAAAAGCCCTCTTTGTCCTGGGCAGCAGCGGCCCCTAGTGTCCACTGACAGGGGGTGTGACATTTTGGTGTTTATGACCTAACTAATAGCCATTAATAATTATCGAAACCATTCTTAAATGCTGCACAACAGTAGTTTTATGGTAAAGTGATTAATGATGACTCATTAAAAACACTATAAAAGTAAAGCTGGCAAAAGTATTGGTGATGAGTTTTACAACAGTGTTACAATGTGTTGCTTCGCAAATAACGAGCCCTCATCTGAACTTATTATTGACGTTTAAAGAATGACCTAATTAAGAAACACTGATAAACTAATTTTACTCTTTATAAGGGCCTTATTGTAAAGTGGTACCTACTTTTTGAAAGTAAGCCTCGTGACCACACATACAGTCACACACACACAGACACACACACACACACACACACACACACACACACACACACACACACACACACCTACCTTTTATTTTTTACACATCAAATGTAAAGAAATAAAGATAAATATAGACAGACAGATCTTTTAACAGATGAAAATCTGTCCCCAGACAGTGTGCGCATGTGTGTGTGTGTGTGTGTGTGTGTGTGTGTGTGTGTGTGTGTGTGTGTGTGTGTGTGTTTGTGTGTGCGTGCGCATGTGTGTGTTTGTGTGTGTCCACCCTGGTCTTGGTAAAATACAT
>JBBJLS010071777.1:0-10853 GCA_037577275.1 Bryconaethiops microstoma
GGGTTAAATGCAGAGGAAGAATTTCGTGCTGTTCACACTGTGTGCTGTGGTGTGTTCACGTATGACAGAATGATCACCTTCACTAAATGTAAGGATATTGCATCACTTTGGCTTGGATTTCTGTTAAAAAAGAAAGTTAATTCGGAAGTTATCAGAAGGCCTCCAGTCTTTGCGATATTGGCTGTTCTGAAAAGAATGGCAATGAACTCTGTTTGCGGCAAACCCACAAATGTGAAAAAAGAAAGAAAGCTAGAAAGAAAGAAAGCCAAGGACGTCCTCTGGACAGTGCAGTAGGACTCAAAATTCAAGGTTATCAGGAACTGTGAACACATACTTAGTGAGATGAGACGTTTCTCCATGGACCACAGTGTAATGCATAGCAACATTCAACAAAGTGCAAGTTGACAACACAAATAACACAATAAACAGACACCACAGCAATATAATAGTAATGTAATGTAACAGTATAAAGTGAATAGGATGTAACCCTTCCAGAGTGACTGATGTTGCACCACAAGTATGATATTGCACAGGAGGCAGTTAGCAGCATTGAACAAAGTGCAAGGGATGTCAGAAACAATACAATAAATGGACAATGTAGAAATGTAAGAATAGTGTAAGAATAATGGGATGGAGATATATATAAATACTCATGTCCACCACGGAGGACAAAAATGAATTGCTGGGTCTCAGAAAGATGTGAATTATGTGTTCTGGAAAGGTAAATGTGAGCTAATATATCTGTGTGCTTTCAGAAATGACTATGTGACTTCGTACTACGTGGCCTTCAGCAACGACAGCAGAGAGTGGAATGTTCTCCATGATGGGTACTCAGAATGGGTAGGTTATTGTTAATTACTCACCAACTGCCAATTAATAGGTTCAGCTGTCCTTCCCATCAGCTTCTCTGATGTTTATACAAGTTTAGATTTTACAATTCGATTGTTTGACCTCATACAACAGCTTTATTTTCCTACCAAACTTCATCATTCCAGTTTTGGACATTTGGAGCTGATAACTGGTGGAAGAAGTTGCCAGTATCAAAACATACATTTGAAACAATGCCCTTTTCTCTACTTGTTCCAGTACTTTTTCTTAATGTTTTTCATGACACTCCTACTCATGTCATAATGATCTACAGTAGATAACACAAAGGCAGTTGAGGATTTCTAGGAAGTATGAAGAAGGGCCATGTTTTAACTCCTCACACATCTGTCTCTTAATACATCCCACTCTCTTTTCTCAGCTGTTCTTTGGCAACTCTGATAAATACACTCCTGCGATGTCTCAGTTTGTGGAGCCAGTGGTGGCGCGCTACATCCGCATCCTGCCTCAGAGCTGGAACGGCACCATGTGCATGAGGATGGAGGTTATGGGCTGCCCTGTGCATGGTAAGATGCCACCCCTTATTTCTTCATATTTTGCTTCCGAAGATCCAGACTTGTATTTTTTAAGGAAATCTGAAGGAAATCTGGAGGATTTTCAAAGACACTCATTTTCAGTCCAGTACCTGAACCTGACCAGCTTCAGAGGAATGTTTTTTGTTTGTTAAGCCACACAGAGCAAAGCACATCTAACTTAAAGCTTGAACCAGTGAAGAAACGTGCTGAATGCTGAGTTGTTGGTACACCTTTATCTAGGCTCCTTGTCTCTTTAGGCACTTTTCAGGCTTTAGAACCTTTATTCCATTTGAAATACTTAATATGTCAAAGATAAGACAGTTTTATCATCATGATAAATTAAAGAAAAATATATAGAAATAAGAGGTGGCTCAATACTTCTGAACAGTACTGAATGTATAATATAGCTGGCAAACAGATACAGTAATATACACACCACTTATTAATATATTATATAATTATTAAACTGATGCTGTTTCATTGTGTATTACTATTCATACACAATATTACTAGGTCTTTCATATCACTGTACATTTGGCACACATTGCATAGTTGTTCATTTGTACTGTACATATATGCAAAAAGATTGGAATTTTTGAATTTTAGAACTGCATTTTTCAAGTCCTATGCGTAACCCAAATGAGAGACCTAGGAAGTGTAATAACAAAACCAACCATAATAATTGGTATAATTAAAGTAGGTGCTTTGGATTGATAATTTAATAACAGCCAACCTGTCAATCAGATCCCCTCAGCCAGTACCAGAGTCAGAATGAGGTGACCGCTAAGGATGACCTGGACTACAGGTACCACAGCTATCAGGATATGGAGAAGGTGAGGTGGCCAGAGTGATACTTGTGTGTAAGCCATGTGTCATAATAATAAAGTTCAATACATTTTATTATTGAGGATATATTCAATTTCATTATTGGTCTTATGCTGTGAATTATTCTGCATCAAGTAAAAGCAATATGCAAATTTTATAGTTATGAAAAAGAGTAACTGGACCCTGATGAGTCCTGTAGTCTTTAAAGAGTAATTAATGAAATGATTAATTAAAAATACCGTTGATGTTGTTGCAGCTGTTGAAGTCAGTTTCAGATGAGTGTCCCAACATCACCAGGTTCTACAGCCTTGGAAAAAGCTCTAAAGGTCTGGAAATGTATGCCATGGAGATCACAGATAACCCTGGGATCCATGAGACAGGTGGGAAACTCCAGAAACAGAGCAGTTTGGTAGAATCTTGCCAAGGGAATGTGAGGGACACACTTTTAGTGTGATTACAGGGAATGATGATATGGCATGGGCTGGATGTCAAAGATCTCAGTCTTTCCAGTTTGGATAGTTTGAGTACCTGCAGTTGATTGTGTAAATTTACGGACTCACTGGAAATAAGTCCTGAATGTAAACATTCAGAAGCATTATTTACCCTCTTAGCAGAAGAAACTCTGACAGCTAATTTCTAAACCTAAATGCAAACCCAAAGTTCATAATCTTCAAAAAACCATGAAGTTATATTACGCTGGTGTGCTTTACATAACCAGTTTGAAGGAAAGTTTGAAGTAGCCACAGGTGATTATGTAAATTTGAGAGAGCATGATTGTATTCTCACATTCTTATATATTTGAAAGTTGAATGAACACTGAAACCCACCTGTTCCCTTTCTGTCTAGGAGAGCCGGAGTTCCGTTACACTGCTGGTTACCATGGTAACGAGGCTCTGGGCAGAGAGCTCTTGCTGTTGCTCACACAGTACCTGTGTAAGGAGTACAAGGATGGCAACCCGCGGGTGCGCCGCCTGGTGGACGGAATACGAATTCACCTCGTACCCTCACTCAATCCTGATGGTCATGTCAAAGCTTTCGAGAGGGTGTGCAGTACTTTTTAAATTGGCATGTTCATACAAAAGATAAATGCATACTTCTGTCTGGGAATGCGACAGATTGTTATACTAACCATCTGATGTTAATGCAGAACTTTTCTGAATACTTTTCCCTGTCTCAGGGTTCGGAACTGGGCAGCTGGACTTTGGGTCACTGGACTGAAGATGGTGCTGACATCTTCCAGAACTTCCCAGATCTCAATAGTGCATACTGGGATGCAGAGGACAAGGG
Source organism: Bryconaethiops microstoma (assembly GCA_037577275.1). Taxonomy (NCBI): domain Eukaryota; kingdom Metazoa; phylum Chordata; class Actinopteri; order Characiformes; family Alestidae; genus Bryconaethiops; species Bryconaethiops microstoma. Next base: position 3,513 of record JBBJLS010071777.1, read on the forward strand.
CATGGTACCCAAACTAACCCCAAATCACCATGTACCTATTCCAGATGGCTACCTGGCTGAAAATGGACCTGTAAGAATAACTTACTAGAAATAAAGGATGTTCTAGCTTGTAAAGGACATGTAATAGTAAAATGGTTCAAATAATGTATTTGCTAAATACCATGTGCCTACTAAGATATTTTTTGTAGTTATTTAAGTTGACAGTGTTGTTAAACAGCTGTAATACAGAGCAATGTCGTTTGTAATCAGATGCTTGTAATCGGATGTTGTTTAGGTAGCTGTGGAGACACGAGCTCTGATCTCCTGGATGGAAAGCCACCAATTTGTCCTAGGGGCAAACCTGCAAGGTGGTGAGCGAATGGTTACTTACCCATTTGACATGCGCCGTCTCACCAAGGAGTCTGAGGAACGGGAGAAGAAGCTAAATCCCAGGGCTGGACGACGCAAGCGCCAGTATGAAGAGGAAGAGGAACCTGAACCCAACCCTTACCTCCACATTGGGTACCATCAAGAGAGTTATGGATACAATCAAGAAAACTATGGCTACCACCAAGAAAGCTATGGATACCATCAAGAGAACCCAGAGTACCAACCAGAGAGGCAAGGATACGATCAGGAGAACCAAGGGTACTACCACGAAAGTCATTCTGAAGGATATCATGAAGGGTACCATGACCCAGGATATCAGGAGGGTTATCAAGAAGGATACAGGGAAGGTACATATGGAGATGGAGAGGCAGAGGAAGAGATCAGGATGGTTGAGGACCAGTCGCTATTCCGCTGGCTGGCCATCTCTTATGCCTCCACTCACCGCACAATGACAAACACTTACCGGGGTGGTTGCCACACTGAGGATCCTACAGGTGGAATGGGAATTGTTAACCGTGCCAAGTGGAAGCCCATTCCAGGAAGTGAGTATTTAGGAAATTTTTGCAATAATTTTATTGGTGCAATAAAATGTATTACTGTCATCTTGTATTGTATTATTTATACCAGAAATGTTTGTTATTTGGTCATTCTCTCGTTCATGTTCAGGCATGAATGATTTCAGCTATCTGCACACTAACTGCTTTGAGCTGTCCATCTTCCTGGGTTGCGATAAGTTCCCCCACGAGAGTGAGCTTCTGAGAGAGTGGGAGCACAACAGAGAGGCTTTGCTCACCCTTATGGAGCAGGTAAGCTGGTTACAGCTTCCTCCATCAATCAGAGTGTAGTTCCGTTATAATGATATTCAACTCCAATTCTTTAATGTTTAATATTAGCCATATATTTTGGATTAATCCAAAAATATTGTTGATATCCCTTTTGAAACTGCCATTGTTACCAGTGCTTTGTATCTTGGGTGACCTTCTGATTAACTTTTACAGGTGTATCGGGGTATAAAAGGGATTGTGTCCGACAAGGAAGGAACCCCCATTCTGAACGCCACAGTGTCTGTGGAGGGAGTCAATCATGATGTTACCACAGGTGAGACATTAAGAGGATAGAGGATATCCTTGGTAAAATTTTACTTGAATAAAAATGTAGGTGCACCATTTGTAATTGTTCTTAAATTATACTTGTTTTGGAGACAAAGTACAAAATGGCAGATTATTGACCAACTGGATGGGATGTAGTAAAATACAGGTACCTAAATATAGTTCTAGAAGCTTTTACCTCACCAGTAAGCATCTGGGAAAACTGCATGCCTAAATCACTGCAGACTTGCCCATTGCTGTTGTCTCCCTCAGGTGAGGCTGGGGATTACTTTCGTCTGTTGAACCCTGGTGAGTACCGTGTGACGGTGCGTGCTGAGGGCTATTCCTCGCTGACCCGGTTGTGTGTAGTCGGCTTTGAACCTGGCGCTACCCTTTGCAACTTTGAGCTCAATAAATCCAACTGGGACCGCATCAAGCAGATCATGGCTCTTCACGGCAACAAGCCCATCCGATTGCTTAGCCCTGGAGGAGGCAATCACTATGTGTACCGCGGCAGCGGAGGAAGGTCCAGCATCAGTAACCGAATTCCCAGCGCCAGTGACAGAGACAGCCTCAGAGTCCGTCGCCGACAGTTAAGGTTGGAGAGGATTCGTCGCCTGCGGCAACAGAGGCTGCTGTCAGCCCGAACAACCACTACTACATTGCCCCCAACAACTACCATGCAAATTACCACTGTACCTCCAACCACAGAGAGCACCACACCATGGTATGACTCCTGGCTTCTGGAGGAGCTTCCTGAGGAAAACCCCACCCAACCTGAGCTCGAGATCACGGACTCACTCGACTACAATTACAACTACAAGATTGATGATTACTAAAGGGTAGGAGGTGTGCCGTGGAGAATGCACCAGCTTCTCCTTCTTTCTTAAAGGACAGATGATTGACCATGGACAGTACACCTCAAATAAAATAATAGGTTCCAGAAGAGGGACACATATATCGTAGTCCAGCATTCCCAGTTCTACTCCTCAAGATCTGACTTGGTCAAGTTCTTCTAAAAGATTAAATGATTGGATCAAGTTTTTGGGGGATCAACAGTGCAAGAAGATAGATCTCTATCTGGAGAGTTGGTGACCACTGATAGATGCATCAGCTTCTTCAGCACTGAGAATACATCACAATACCATAGGTGAGCTCTGGTCCCTGCTCCTGGAGAATCAATTTCCTCCAGTGTTTAGCTCCAGTTGTTATCTTCCAAAACTGGTCCAACCCCCTTCGATCTTTGTCCTTGACTACATGAATCAGGTGAATTAGATCTGGATGTGGTACATCAGGAGGGTTGGTGACCATGACATTAAACTTAAGAGACCCTTTGGATGCAGAATCACACTTGTTTAAAGCACTCTATTTATACCTACTTCTCAATAAACATCACTAAAACTACAGACTACTCTCTAAACTGCATCATACAATAATTTGTGGTGAAAACCAGCACACAAGGTGCCATTGACATGAAGCACTACTCTTTATTATGCATCAAAAGCTGTTTGCCTGCTTTTAGCACCCCCTTGTGCAGAATTTTCAGGCTGTAAACTTGAGTGAGTGACTGGTCCTAGTCAGGTCCATGACGTTTATGTTTAGTAATAAAAATATTACAACAAATAATAGGTGTACATGCACGAATTTGAGGAAAAATTTGTGAACGTTGTTAAAACACAAAAATGGGCCTGTTTTCACCACTTTTTGCAGTTACACCTTTAATGCATCTAATCAGATGGACGTGAACACAATTACTTAGACTTTGTGAAACTCACAATTATAAAATTTCATAACCATTAAAACCCACAGTTACTATTTTGCAATATTTCCCCAAGGATATGTCTTGTTAAAGTTTCAAGGCAAACATCACTTACTAATGCAAAGCACATCTCTTATGAAGAACCAAAAGCTATTTGAAAGCCTAATGGCACCCCTTATGGATAACGTTCTACCTGGTAAATTTGAGCGAGTTAGTGGGTGCGTGACTGTGGTGCTTTGCATCTAAAACCACATCAAATAAATCAGTGCAGGAGTCTCTGAGGGTTAAACCCATCGGCACGAACACGAAATCTACAAGTTATGGAGAGTCTGACTTTTTCCTTTTGGTTTTGGGCTCAGAGCACCTCTACCATGATGGTGGACTGTTGCAGTGGAATTGTTTGTTGATAGCAGTAACAAATAACAGATGTCATGGCCTGGGGACGGTCTATAGGCAAACCTCTCATTCACCAACTCCTCTGCATCTGGCACAGTATCCCACCCAAGGAATCATTTAATCTTAATCATTTTATCCCTGTACCCTGTAGACCAAAGCAAGATCTCTCTGGTCTCTCTGGTCTTATTTCATACAACAAATCACCATGTTCTTCACTGGGCACCCACTTCAGAGACTTCTCCGTCCAGTCTTTTCTATCCACCCACCTCCTTCCCACAGAAGAAATGGAGAATGTTTGTACAAAAGTGACTTTATTTACATTTCTCGCACACAAGTAAACAACCCTTTCTGCACAACATCTACAGGAGAGATTTTCATAGTCCTCAAGGTTGAGTGACTGGAGGTAAAGGACTTTACTCATCAAATAAAGGCTTGTTTAAGTATTTTTCTTCTTCAGTTTGCTGTATTTTAACTCATAGACTACCAAACACTGACAAGTGTGTTTTTGTTCGTATGCCTCAGTAGATGAGTTTTTGTCCATGATAAGAGTATAAAATGCAAATGATATATGGAGTGGGGTTGAACATTATTTGAGGCCTGGACTGATTCCTTCTTTTAAATTATAAATCAAAAGTGAGGGCAGCTTAAAACAGATGTGTGAACTACTAGAGGTGGCTGTGTTTTCATCAAGTGGAAATGAGGTTAATCACATGCATATGTAATTGAGGCAGCCTATCAACAAGTAGGATTTTGGAACAATCATGCTTATTGGCTTACAAATCATATTGGATTTTTTTGACCATTTTTAGTTTGTAGTATAAAATTGATTTGGTGCAATTAAAGCATTTAAGAATTCACTCACCAAAGCTGCATAACACTGAGAATCAAGTCAGAGGCACTTCAAGTAACATTTCTTGGGGAACAAGCTTACATCCATGAATTTAGTTATTACTGGTTGCTCTTCCCACACAAGCAGTAGGTAACAGTTGATGCACTGCACTACACTACATAGGCATTTTCCAAGGTTGTGCATGTTGCTGTGACGGTATGAGAGCTCAGTGGCTGATGTTCATCTCGCTGTCCTCGTCGTCTTCAGCTGAGAAAGAGGAGAAGCTGATGGGCTCACACTCGAGCGTTCGCAAGTTCAGCAGACAGGCTGTCTGAGTGCTGCTGAAGTCTGGGACGGCCACCAACAGCACGTCCTGCCCGTCTGATCCTGACGGAGAGGAGAGGACTGGTGTTAAAGTACACACACTCACACACACACAAAAAGGCCCTGTCCCAGGGAGATCTGAAATCAAATAACTGGGACAACAGTTTGGACTTCATAAACACAGCCATAGTTTTTGTTTTTCCTTCAGAACAATAACATTTAGAAGTGAGCATGAAAGGTATTTTTTTATTTTCACCTTTAATCCGTTTGGACTGGTATGCTGGTGCATTTCCACTAAAGTAAACATGTGGGCACTCTGTAACGATGAACGGATCCTGCTGGTAGAAAGGGTAGCAACCTGGAAACAGAAAAATACAAAAGATTTTAGAATTCTATATAATAATTTGCCAATTTAAATCACAATTCATTATTTAATTATTAAATTAATACTTATCACAATATAAACAGTAGTATGTGCATAATAAATATTATTTCTTTAAAATTTTTCTTATTTGTATGAAAGGACAATTTCAGTAGTATATATTATTATCATACTACAATTTATCACAATTCATTGCTTAATTATTAAATCAGTATTTATCACAATTAAAAGAGTGGTATTTACACTTAAATCTATACAGCAAAAAATGTTCAATTTGTTTGAAAGTACTTAATTTGATAAAGAAAATGAAGTAACGGGTCATATTTGGTTATAACTAAATGGGGAAAAACAACAGCATTGGAAGTGCGAGGCGTTTTTGTACCCAGTGTGTCGGGGGCAGTAGGGGCGAGGTGACGGAGGCGCAGGGTGCTCTCCAGGATCTCCAGATGATCGTCCATGCTGCTGTACTTCACAATGTCACTCACGTTCTGTCCCGATGTTCCCAGGAAACTGATACACACACACACACCTTCTGAATTGTCCATCCATCTATCCATCTATCTATCCATCTATCTATCTATCCATCTATCCATCTATCCATCTATCTATCCATCTATCCATCTATCCATCTATCTATCTATCTATCCATCTATCCATCTATCCATCTATCTATCCATCTATCCATCTATCTATCCATCTATCCATCTATCCATCTATCCATCTATCCATCTATCCATCTATCTATCCATCTATCCATCTATCCATCCATCTATCCATCCATCTATCCATCTATCCATCTCTATCTCTATCTCTATCTCTATCTCTATCTCTATCTCTATCTCTATCTCTATCTCTATCTCTCTATATATATATATATGGACTGCCCACATTCTTGAAAATGAATGTATCTATATCTCAATACAATCTCAAAAAACTTTAAATACATAAAATACACATCAATGAATGAGTATATATATATCTGTATATAACTGGACAAATCACTAATGTATATCTACTTGTTTCTTATTATTTATTAGAATTGTACTAATTATGCCTTGTTATAATTATCATTATTATTATCATCTCATATTTTGCCCACAAACACCACAAAAAAACTACATTCATTCCTTGAAAGTCTGTGAATTTGAGGGAGCTGCACATGCCTTATCTGAATACCAAATTAAAAGTGAGCATGAGTCTGGACATCTGTGTATCTGAGCCTGACTCACCGGACTCCGTCCATGGCGGCCTGGTAGGGGTTGGTGACAAGCTGCAGGGTGGGATAGGGCACAGAAAGGGGGAACATGCAGCGATGCAGGGGCTGCTGGGGCAGAGTGTAGTTAGTGGGGTCGTACTCTCCCGGCATTACATCGACTGGTACAGAGGCCTGGAGAGGGCAAATCACACAAGAATGAGAAGTGAGTGTACAAACTTCGGCGTGGACTTCATAATCAAACATGAACCACAAGTGAATTTATATTTTGTGAATTAGACTGAGAGAAATAATACGCTCACCACTAACTGAACTAGCAGCTCATCCAACAGCCTGATGGCCTCCACGCTGCCTGCCTGGGTCTTCTTAGTCAGGTATTTTGCCTATAAGAAAAAGATGGAGATATATAATGTGTGTTTGTGCATGTATATATACAGCCATGTAAAAACATAAGAGACCACTTTTCCCTTTTTTTCTGTTCACTGTTTGTACAATTTGCAACAGTGTGTGTGTGTGTGTGTGTGTGTGTATGTAACATGCACAGGTTGCTATTTTTCTATAAACTATTGCAGGGTGAACTGTGTAAAAAAATAAGAAATGCCTCCATATGTGTTGAGTGCAGTAGCGTGTGTGTGTACAGTAGTGTTTGTAGAGCAGCTTTTCTATGTGCTGTATTCCAGAAGCTTCACTGCTGATTCAGTTTCTGATGGATGAAACAGTCACACATGCACAAACTTCTGCTCTTAACTTTACTATTTTAATTGTTGCAATTGTAAAATAATGTAAGAGTGTTGAGTAGTTTAACATTTCCTAGGTAATAAATTAATAAATAAGATAAATTATTTATATGTATTATTTTTACATTTTCTCTAAACATTTTTGTTTGGAATTTTGAATGAAGTGTGGTCAATAGTGTATAAAACAACAGTGACATGCACATTTTACACAGACACACTCCCACAAATTACAAAAGCAATAACC